>JBAKBP010022957.1:0-37839 GCA_037953745.1 Lithodes maja | reverse complement strand
GTAGAAGCAGGGTAGTACGGTAGTTACCTTACCCCCATGGCCTTCCCCTAAACTAAAATTCCACACACCTCTCTCTCTCTCTCTCTGTTCCTGTTTAACAAACCTCTTAGACTTCTTCCACGATATCCTCAACCTCTACGATGAGAGTAAAGCTGTAGATGTTATATACCTTGATTTTCAAAAGGCCTTTGACAAAGTTCCCCACAAACGTTTACTGCTAAAACTAAAAGCGCATGGAATACAAGACGGTGTGTTGAAATGGATAGAAAATTGGCTCAGCGACAGAAAGCAAAGAGTAGTCATAAACGGTAAGGCATCTAAATGGACCAATGTAAGTAGCGGGGTACCCCAGGGATCGGTACTAGGACCAATTCTCTTTCTAATTTACATCAACGACATAGATGAGGGTCTCACCTGTACAATCTCAAAATTTGCTGACGATACAAAAATTGCAAATAGCGTACTCTCAAAAGAACAAGTTGACGATATGCAACACAATCTAGATAAATGTCATGTTGGGCCCAAATTTGGCAAATGAGTTTCAATGCGGATAAATGTAAAGTACTACATATCGGATACCTAAATGAGAAAGCAAACTATTCGATGAATGGCACTCAGCTTAAGAATGTAAACAGAGATACCGATCTGGGAGTAACAATATCGAGTAACCTAAAACCGAGTCAACAATGTTCAAAAGTTGTTAAGAAGGCAAACAAAATCATTGGCTTTATAGGCAGGTCATTTGAGCATAAATCCAAAGAAGTTATCCTAACCCTTTACAATTCCTTAGTCCGCCCTCTTCTGGAATACTGCGTTCAATCCTGGTGCCCTTATTACCAAAAAGATATAAACAAGCTAGAACGAGTTCAACGTAGAGTTACCAAAATGATACCTAGCCTAAAGAACAAACCATACGAAGAGCGTCTTAGAGAATTAAATCTATTTCCTTTAACCCAGCGCAGATTAAAAGGTGACTTAATTCAAGTGTTCAAAATCATCAAAGGCATCGACAATATGAACTCTAGTAAGTACTTCACTATCGACCAATCTAATTACACGCGGCGAAACGGTTGCAAAATTATTGGTAAATCTTTTAACTCACACGAATCTAAGAATTTCTTCTTCAATCGAGTTGTCAACTTGTGGAATGGGCTTCCCCGAAACGTTATAGACTGCATCACCGTTGATTCATTTAAACTCCGCATAGACAAATATCTCGCATCAAACCCGCGACTGACTGCGTTTGTAAATGAATAACTTTATTTTATCCCCCCCTCAGTTACTAACCCATCTGTCCCCTACTAACTTCCTAATCCTGCCACGGACATTAGTTCCAGGGCAGTAATTCCCTTTCCAATGTTCCCTTACCCACTCTAAACCACTGTTTGGACACTTGATCCTCAGTGTTTTGGAGGACAACCAACCTAGAAGGGTCACTAGATCTGTTGTTGCTTGATTTCCTTTGTACTCCTTTGTACACTCTCTCTCTCTCTCTCTCTCTCTCTCTCTCTCTCTCTCTCTCTCTCTCTCTCTCTCTCATATTATCAATAAAATCCGCACATATATGATAGCCCTCTCCCTACCTCTACCAAATTATATACGTTATCTAATAGCACCTACACTCCTACATTATATGTTAGTGTATTTGGTTTATTTGCCTTGTTATGTTTATTTATGTGTTATAAGAGTTTAAACCAAATGTTGTTAATATTCTGTAATTCACTTTCATTCTCACGTATATTATTAATGTATTTCTATTTAATATTACCTATTATCACTATGTCCATTTCCTATATCCGTATAATGTTTTTCTTCGTATAATGCTTTGTGATTAGAACGGGGCGGGCAGATATATATGTGTTAACAGTTCTACTCAGTCTTCCCTAACTATTCTTTCCTAAATCTATCCTACGATTACCTTACTTCGGAGAACATGATTTGTATGCAATAAGCCTACTTGGTTTAAATAGACGAGGTTTATACAAAAACAAGGTTAGATATAGATATAGGATATAGGCTTACAGGATATATAAGTACACTAGAGCGGCACTTGGTAGAGAGCATACCTCCGCCTATACTGGCTGTTTTTGTTTTATCTTGTTTAGAGTCAAACAAACACACCGACAAACGAACGGAGGTAAAAGATCAACCAAGTGATTCTCTCTCTCTCTCTCTCTCTCTCTCTCTCTCTCTCTCTCTCTCTCTCTCTCTCTCTCTCTCTCACACACGAGCCCGACGCGCCAACCCGCCAACAGCACTTCGCTCTCGCTGCTCGAAATCTGACCATAACTTGAGTACTCCATTACTCATCCCCTTATTTGTTTGCATGAGCTGTAGCTAAGCTCTAGCTTAACTGCCCTGTAGTTGCTTTGCATGTAATTTTGCTGTGTTTTTGACTGATAAACGTTTGTTTATCGAGACTGCTTTTGTTTACATTTGTACCGGTTAGTGACGACCGACGCTCTAAAGTAAACAAACTATTTGCTAGTTTCATATTATAAAGTTCTAGCACTTATTGTAGATATTTTAGCCCTCACTGTAGTTAAGTGCTTAGCAAACCACCCAGTAGTTATCTTGCATGACATTGTACTGTAGTTTTGACTGATAAAAGTTTGTTTTTCAAAATTCTATTTGTCAGGTTAGTAGAGACGCCGCCGATACCAGCGCCACCTGTGTACGCATAAACAAACCCTCTTCTTGTATTTTATATATCAAAGTCTAGCCAATAGCATTTCAGATACTTGTCACCATAATAGGCCTCTCACACTCTTGCCAGGGATATTACTAACTCCATTATTATTATTATTGTGTCGACCACTGTATAAACTAATATACAGGCTTTAGCCTAACTGTGTCATACTGCTAACATAATTTTATTTTTATTTTCAGGCATAAAATTGTGTTCTATTGCTAACATATTCTTTTTGTGATCAACATATTCTTTTTGTGATTTACAGGCATTAATTGTACCATATTGCTAACCAATATTTTTTGTTACTGTACTGTATACTGCTTTCCAGTGTTCTCACTAGGCTAAATTAACCCTCTCCCCTTTTTTTCTCCCAGTAAATTTTGTAACAAATTACTAGTCCATTTACAATTTTCAGGCTTTAACTGTGTCATACTGCTAACATCAATTTTTTTTTTTTTTTTTTTTTTTTTTTTTTTTTTTTTTTTTCAGGCATAAATTGTGTTCTATTGCTAACATATTTTTTGTGATTTACAGCCATAATATTCTTTTTGTGATTAACATATTATTTTTGTGATTTACAGGCATTAATTGTACCATATTGCTAACAAATATTTTTTGTTACTGTACTGTATACTGTTTTCCAGTTTTTTCACTAGGCTACATTAACCCTCTCCCACTTTTTTTCCAGTAAATTTTGCAGTAAATTTTGTAACAAATTTCTAGTCCATTTGTGATTTTCAGGCTTTAACTGTGTCATACTGCTAACATAAATTTTTGTTTTTTTCAGGCATAAATTGTGTTCTATTGCTAACATATTTTTTGTGATTTACAGGCATATTAATTTTATCATATTGCTAACAAATTTTTTTGTGATTTTCAGGAATTAATTGTATCACATTGCTAACATACATTTTTTTGTGATTTTCAGGCTTTAATTGTACCATTTTGCTAACATAAATTTGTGTGATTTTCAGGCATATTGTGATTATATCGTCATGGCACCGCAACGAACCTGCACGAGTTGTTCCGGTAAATTTGGCCCTACCATGTTTGTTGATACTGATGTCCAAATTTGTAGATTTTGCCAGCTCCGAGAGAAGATTGCGGATGAATTGAATGCAGCTCACCGCAAGATCGATGCCCTGACTACGAAGCTTGAATCCCTTCAAGAATTTGCTACACTCAACGTAGGAGTGCCCTCGGCCCAAGAAACCACTACTATGTCAACCGCCATTCCAGTGCATACAGTACCGGTACCCACACCAGCAGCTACCTTAGATGTTGCAGATAATAATAATGACTCTACTCTCACTCCCCCCCAGGACAACTTTCAGTTAGTGAGAAACAATGTCCATCCCAGTACCAGTACCAGGAAGGTCATCCCGACAACATGCCAAAACCGCTTCAAAATTCTGGCTATTGACGAGGAAGAGGAAACGGAAGAAGTTCGGCTTGTGGGCGACTCCATGGTCCGTGGCCAACTAACCGAGTTCTGCGCCAGGGCACCCAGGACCAGAAAGCGATTCTGTATCCCAGGTGGCGGCGTGGACGACATTGTTGCGGCTCTGGAAGAGGTTTCCAGGCTCGCCCCCGCAAGCACTACGTACGTCATCCACGTTGGATCTAACGATGTCCAACGGACGCGGTCAGAGGAACTACTTTGCAAGTACCGGCGGCTGATCAGGTCCTTCAAGGAAAAATCTAATAGAATCTTAATTTCAGGAATTGTTCCCCGGATTGATGTAGAAAACCGATTCTACAACATAGCTACCAGTACAAATCGCCGACTAGCCAAACTCTGCAGGGAGGAGAACATCGGCTTTGTCGACACGTGGGATAATTTTTACTATGATAAATCTTTGTTTTCAGGAGATGGTGTACATCTCAATGAAGTAGGAGCTGCACGTCTTGGTCGTCTGCTGAACGATGCAGTCCAGGATTTCCGTTCAAAAAACGGGGTCAACCAGACCCAAGACAGGGTAGTGTAAGTCAAATACGAACTGAAAATTCAGACAATGCACAAACAGTAACATCCAACTCTAATACTCTTAAGGTGTTTTATGTAAATGCTCGTAGCATACGCAATAAATTTTCAGATCTAGAGGAAATCGTCTTTACAGAACATTATGATATAATCGGCATTACAGAATCTTGGTTAAATACGGAAGACAGAGACTTTTTAGCCGAATATACGCTTCCTGGTTATACAATGTTTGAGAAAAGTCGGATCAATAGAAATGGAGGAGGAGTTCTGTTTTTTATAAAGGAAAGTCTTAATCCCGTCTTAATGTCAAAACCTCAAATTGCGAATATAGACATATCTTACGTACTATTAAATAATAAACGAGGAACTAAAATAACACTAGCTTTATTATACAGACCCCCATCTCAATCAGTGCAAACTGACAGTGAAATTTATGAACAAATTGCAGAAATAACTAACATACAAGATACCGTAATTCTTGGCGATTTCAACTTACCCGTGACTAAATGGGGCGATATTCTTACTTCACACTCTGGACACGACCTCTATGCTAACTTGCAAGAGAGTTCACTTTTTCAATTTGTACAATCTCCGACCCGTGGTAATAATGTGCTTGACCTTGTACTCGCAACAAAAGAAGAATTAATAGAGAATTTGAATGTTGGTGATGAATTCAGTAACAGCGACCATCGTACGATAACTTTCACTTTAAACTTTACTAGTAACAAATCAAATAGCAGCATTGAGAAAGTCCCTAATTTCAAGAAAGCAAATTTTCATAAACTTAAATCAAAACTCAAAGAAACTGACTGGAGCTTTCTGACTAACAATAACGACATAAATACAACTTGGGAGTGTTTCACAACCACTTACCTTAAGGCAGTGCAAGACTGCATACCATCGAAAATACGGCGTCCAGGCCAAAATGATAAGCCCAAATGGTGGAATAAAGATATTTCAGACTGTCTGCTTGCTAAAAAATTTGCTAATGATAGATTAAAATCCTCACAAAATGACGAAGAACGGATGAAATTTGTAGAGCTACGACGCAAAGCCAAAAAGTTAATTAAGCAAAGTAAAAAGACCCTGGAGTTACATGTTGCGAATCAAAGTAAAACAAACCCGAAAGAATTCTATAGTTATATCAGAAAGAAAAAAGTAGTTACTTCAACTGTTGGACCATTAGTCGATGAAAATGGAGAATACACCAAAGACGAAGTACAAATGAGTAATGCCCTCAATACCTTCTTTGCATCAGTTTTTACAACCGAAGACCTCAGTGATATCCCTACACCATCGCCGATTCAGATTGATAATTCAGATGTTCTAAGCAATATCACCGTTACAGAGAGAGAAGTATTGAATTGTTTAGATAAACTCAAGGTAAATAAAACGCCTGGACCTGATACAATCTCACCTAGAGTTCTAAAGGAAGCTAAGGATGAGCTCTCCAAACCACTGACATTGCTATTCAATGAATCCTTGCAGTCTGGGACTATGCCTGATCAGTGGAAGCTAGCCAACGTAACACCGATATTCAAAAAAGGCAGCAAATCCCTACCCAGTAACTATCGTCCAATTAGCTTAACATCAATTGTATGTAAAATGCTAGAAACGGTCATAAGAGACAGACTCGTAAATCACTTAGAGGCAAATAACTTACTTAAAGATACTCAACACGGCTTTCGTAAAAAACGTTCCTGTTTAACAAACCTCTTAGACTTCTTCCACGATATCTTCAACCTCTACGATGAGAGTAAAGCTGTAGATATTATATACCTTGATTTTCAAAAGGCCTTTGACAAAGTTCCCCACAAACGATTACTGCTAAAACTAAAAGCGCATGGAATACAAGACGGTGTGTTGAAATGGATAGAAAATTGGCTCAGCGACAGAAAGCAAAGAGTAGTCATAAACGGTAAGGCATCTAAATGGACCAATGTAAGTAGTGGGGTACCCCAGGGATCGGTACTAGGACCAATTCTCTTTCTAATTTACATCAACGACATAGATGAGGGTCTCACCTGTACAGTCTCGAAATTTGCTGATGATACAAAAATTGCAAATAGCGTACTCTCAAAAGAGCAAGTTGATGATATGCAACACAATCTAGATAAATTGTCATGTTGGGCCCAAATTTGGCAAATGAGTTTCAATGCGGATAAATGTAAAGTACTACATATCGGATACCTAAATGAGAAAGCAAACTATTCGATGAATGGCACTCAGCTTAAGAATGTAAACAAAGAAACCGATCTGGGAGTAACAATATCGAGTAACCTAAAACCGAGTCAACAATGTTCAGAAGTTGTTAAGAAGGCAAACAAAATAATTGGCTTTATAGGCAGGTCATTTGAGCATAAATCCAAAGATGTTATCCTAACCCTTTACAATTCCTTAGTCCGCCCTCTTCTGGAATACTGCGTTCAATCCTGGTGCCCTTATTACCAAAAAGATATAAACAAGCTAGAACGAGTTCAACGTAGAGTTACCAAAATGATACCTAGCCTAAAGAACAAACCATACGAAGAGCGTCTTAGAGAATTAAATCTATTTCCTTTAACCCAGCGCAGATTAAGAGGCGACTTAATTCAAGTGTTCAAAATCATCAAAGGCATCGACAATATGAACTGTAGTAAGTACTTCACTATCGACCAATCTAATTACACGCGGGGAAACGGTTGCAAAATTATTGGTAAATCTTTTAACTCGCACGAATCTAAGAATTTCTTCTTCAATCGAGTTGTCAACTTGTGGAATGGGCTTCCCCGAGACGTTATAGACTGCAGCACCGTTGATTCATTTAAACTCCGCTTAGACAAATATCTCGCATCAAACCCGCGACTGACTGCGTTTGTAAATGAATAACTTTATTGTATACCCCCCTCAGTTACTAACCCATCTGTCCCCTACTAACTTCCTAATCCTGCCACGGACATTAGTTCTAGGGCAGTAGTTCCCTTTCCAATGTTCCCTTACCCACTCTAAACCACTGTTTGGACACTTGATCCTCAGTGTTTTGGAGGACAAGCAGCCTAGAAGGGTCACTAGACCTGTTGTTGCTTGATTTCCTTTGTACTCCTTTGTACTCCTTTGTACTCTCTCTCTCTTTTATGGGAGTTAATGAATGTGTAAGTGACTGTTCTAATATACTGTTAGGTGAACAAAGGCACCAATTGTTTGGAGACTTACCCATTCGTATCGTCCTAACCTGTCCTATATGTTGTGAAGCGTATACGCAACCAATGTGCCACACAGTGAGTAGTCTGACCAATCTCCGGGGCAATGCAGCGTTAAATAACACACCTGCAACTATAATTTGGATATTTGAGCTAGGGAAGACTTACCCCACCAAACTGCATGTGATATTAATTATAAGTAAATTATATAAAATAGATCCTGACAGTTCAATATGCCATTTCCCTTTATATAACCGCCTCTTCAAACTCATAAGAATTACAAGTTTCTTCATGATATAATTCAGTCGTAGGTAAATTAATGTAATACCAATAGTTATATAACAACACTTTTATACCAATAGTTATATAACAAGACTTTTATACCAATAGTTATATAACAACACTTTTATACCAATAGTTATATAACAACACTTTTATACCAATAGTTATATAACAACACTTTTATACCAATAGTTATATAACAACACTTTTATACCAATAGTTATATAACAAGACTTTTATACCAATAGTTATATAACAACACTTTTATACCAATAGTTATATAACAAGACTTTTATACCAATAGTTATATAACAACACTTTTATACCAATAGTTATATAACAACACTTTTATACCAATAGTTATATAACAAGACTTTTATACCAATAGTTATATAACAAGACTTTTATACCAATAGTTATATAACAAGACTTTTATACCAATAGTTATATAACAACACTTTTATACCAATAGTTATATAACAACACTTTTATACCAATAGTTATATAACAAGACTTTTATACCAATAGTTATATAACAACACTTTTATACCAATAGTTATATAACAAGACTTTTATACCAATAGTTATATAACAACACTTTTATACCAATAGTTATATAACAACACTTTTATACCAATAGTTATATAACAACACTTTTATACCAATAGTTATATAACAACACTTTTATACCAATAGTTATATAACAACACTTTTATACCAATAGTTATATAACAACACTTTTAAACCAATAGTTATATAACAAGACTTTTATACCAATAGTTATATAACAACACTTTTATACCAATAGTTATATAACAAGACTTTTATACCAATAGTTATATAACAACACTTTTATACCAATAGTTATATAACAACACTTTTATACCAATAGTTATATAACAACACTTTTATACCAATAGTTATATAACAACACTTTTATACCAATAGTTATATAACAACACTTTTATACCAATAGTTATATAACAACACTTTTATACCAATAGTTATATAACAACACTTTTATACCAATAGTTATATAACAACACTTTTATACCAATAGTTATATAACAACACTTTTATACCAATAGTTATATAACAAGACTTTTATACCAATAGTTATATAACAACACTTTTATACCAATAGTTATATAACAACACTTTTATACCAATAGTTATATAACAAGACTTTTATACCAATAGTTATATAACAACACTTTTATACCAATAGTTATATAACAACACTTTTATACCAATAGTTATATAACAACACTTTTATACCAATAGTTATATAACAACACTTTTATACCAATAGTTATATAACAACACTGTTATACCAATAGTTATATAACAAGACTTTTATACCAATAGTTATATAACAACACTTTTGATACCAATAGTTATATAACAACACTTTTATACCAATAGTTATATAACAAGACTTTTATACCAATAGTTATATAACAACACTTTTATACCAATAGTTATATAACAACACTTTTATACCAATAGTTATATAACAACACTTTTATACCAATAGTTATATAACAACACTTTTATACCAATAGTTATATAACAACACTTTTATACCAATAGTTATATAACAAGACTTTTATAGAGATTTTTTAATCAATTCTGCGAAAGTCAGTGTGATGATTTTTATTTCTTCAGAAACAGACCTAGGTCAAAATTAGCAACGAAACGATTGGAATTCGTCGGTTTTTATCATCTTTATTTTATTTACTGATTATTCTATTGCCCATGATGCAAACACACCGATTTGCTGAATATGAAAAACATTATACTGTAGATGAATATATGATTATTTTTTGTTTCAACCCACTATTATATCAGTATGTGTGCATGATGCTAATAAGAAATGGGTTAGTCAATATCTCCAGTTATAGATCGATCAGTTCGCCCGTCAATATATTATGTTTTGGTCATATAGGTGTGAGCTTATAAAAATAATATAATAATAATAACTATATTTAGGCTAAAAACATATACAATATAATACAATATCTTCATAATTCATTATCAAGGCTGAGCCCATAAAATGTGAACATTTTGTATGGGCTCCTTCAAAATACGTTTAGGAAATTACCAGCAGTGTTGTTGTTGTTGTTGTTGTTCCCCAGGCTGCCTGGCCGAACAGCCCCAAGGTCCCGAGCAAGGCCAAGGCCATAGAGCCCCCCCACAAAACCTTCCTGCTTACCACTAACAAAACCCAGGTGACCGAAGCCACTCTAAGGCAGGGAGCTGAGGAGGGCGCGGAAACGCCCGAGAAACCAAAGCCCCACCCAAGGCCCTGTGCCCCTCAGCAATTATGAAGGGAAAGTTGAGGGCAAGGGAAAAATGGTGACGCTTTGGCTCCAATCTGCCAACTTTTAGGTTGTTCTGTATATGTAGTGTGCTTACAATTTAGATACTCAGTTGGCGTTTTAAAACTTAATAGTTGCTTTGTAGCATAGCCTAAGTGATTTTAGAATTTCGCTTAAATTCTAAAAAATTGTTAGCTACTTTGATTTCTTCTGGCAGTCTATTCCAGAAGATACTTTCCGAGTAAGTAACAAATCTTTTACCAAGGTTAGTATTTGGCTTGGGTGGTCTGAGAAGGTTTTTCTTTCTAGTGTTGTGACTATGTATACTGTCTACGAGATGGAAATGTTGATTCTGAACACAATCAAGCTGATTGATTTTTTTTTTTTAGAGATTCTATGTGATGAATATCACATAGTTTTAACACTCCAGTTCTTTGAATAAAGGAGTTGTATGGTCCAAATACCGGTATCCCACTTTATATATTATTGTCATGGCTTTCTTTTGAAGTTTGAATAATGGTTCTAAGTTTGTTTTTGTTGCTGAACTCCAAACAACATTACAATACTGATAATATGGATAGATTAAACTGTTTTACAAACACAGCTTGGAATTGAGATCATCAGACGGTGTTGAAACTGCAGGGTCTGTGGTAAGAGATATTGTTGTCAGGTGAACCGAGGTTCGACAATAGCCAGACAAGAATACTGAGTGTATGCTTTGTTTGAGTACTGCCTGAAGAAGCTATCTGCGCCAACTTTGTCAATAAAGTGTTCCTCCTCAAATGGTGTATCTTTTCATTGAATTATATATATATATATATATATATATATATATATATATATATACAGGGTGTCCAGGAGAGAAAGGGCATAACTTTGGGAAATGATAAAACGAGGTATTCTAAGCATAACATGTTCTATAACAAACAGTTCGAATAATATAATAACATGGGAAAATAATTGCAGTTAGATGGAGGTGTGGTAGGCCATACAACAGCTATGCCAGCCTTATGGGGAATTACTGAAGAAAATACCATTTTCAACATGCCATAACTCTATACCGGCCGAGATTTGGAATATTTTTATAGAATATTATAGGCTTAGAATACCTTGTTCTATCATTTCCCAAAGTTATGCCTTTTCCTCCTGGACACCCTGTATATATACCGGTATATATATATATATATATATATATATATATATATATATATATATATATATATATAATATATATATATGCGTTCTGCTATATGTTTACTCTACAATTACCAGTTTACTATTTACCGGAAGTTATGTGTTTGCCTCCGTTTGTTTGTCTGTCTGTAAACAAGATATCTAGAACAATATAATTACTTGAATTTTATGAAGATTGGGTGGGAAAATAAGATATGCAGCAAGGAATAATTGATTCACTTTATGAGGCGATCTGCAGATTTTCACGATATATGGTGGGCAGATAGAATATGCACCTTTGGAGAAGTGATTCAATTTAGAAGCGTTCCGGAATATATCCCGGAACCCAGATCCAGAATTTGTTTTAGGTCCATTAATATTAATGATATAGAACCAGCCAGTTAGGCAGAGGTATGCTCTCTACCAAGTGCCGCTCTACTTTACTTATCTATCATGTAAGCCTTTATCCTATATCTAACCTTGTCTTTGTATAAACCTCGTCTATTTAAACCAAGTAGGCTTATTGTATACAAATCATGTTCTCCGAAGTAAGGTAATCGTAGGATAGATTTAGGAAAGAATAGTTAGGGAAGACTGAGTAGAACTGTTAACACATATATATCTGCCCGCCACGTTCTAATCACAAAGCATTATACGAAGAAAAACATTATACGGATATAGGAAATGGACATAGTGATAATAGGTAATATTAAATAGAAATACATTAATAATATACTGAGAATGGAAGTGAATTACAGAATATTAACAACATTTGGTCTAAACTCTTATAACACATAAATAAACATAACAAGGCAAATAAAACAAATACACTAACATAATGTAGGAGTGTAGGTGCTATTAGATAACGTATATAATTTGGTAGAGGTAGGGAGAGGGCTATCATATAATGATGTGCGTATTTTATTGATAATATGAGAGAGAGAGAGAGAGAGAGAGAGAGAGAGAGAGAGAGAGAGAGAGAGAGAGAGAGAGAGAGAGAGAGAGAGAAATTTGATTTTGATTTTGCCCCGAGGGGCGAGTTTATTGAGCAGCGCCCCCCATCCTGTGAGGGGACAACCACTAGTAAGGCGATACATACTGCTCAAAGAGCCATTATTCCACTGAAACAACAGCATCGTCGTCTGGTTACATTCATATTTGTGTTTATAAGTCAGGTTGGCATTATTCAGATGTGTTATTATAGTTTCCTCATTTAATTGTCACATGGTCTGTATTAAAAAAAAAAAAAAAAAAAAAAAAAAGCAAGCAAGCTTGTAGTGACTGAATTATTAATTGACAGGTTGTAAATAATAGCACTACAGAACTAGTGCAATCGTATGAGGAGACTTCATATTTTCATTACATCAATGATTATTGAGATCATAGTTAGCTGAATACAATTATTACAAAAATAGGCAATGGTATAAATCAACATAATACATAATTTAATACAGGCGGACATAATCATGATCCGGTTCGTTGTGCACTGGGAGCTAAGGTGTCTTGAGATCGCCTCGTACCCATACACAACGAACGAAGAATGTCAGGGGGTAAGGAAATGTGATTTGTATATTAGAAGACTGTGATTAACGAGACGTGTAACATGTGGAGGGAGGTGGTAGAAAGAGAGGGATCTCGTTGGGGGTGGAAATTTCGCTCCCAGGAATTTTCGTTCCTGTGGTATTTCAATAATAATAATAAAATAATAATAATAATAAGGGGACAACCACTGGTAAGGCAATACATACTGCTCAAAGAGCCATTATTCTACTGTAACAACAGTATCGTCGTCTGGTGTTATTATAGTTTCCTCATTTGATTGCCACATATGCTGTATATACGTGCTCAAAACAAAAAAAAGTGACTGAATTATTAATTGACAGGTAAATAATAGCACTACAAAAATAGTGCACTCATATGAGGAGGCCATTCATGTTTTCTTATATCAATGGTTATTGAGATCATAGGTAGCTGAATACAATTATTACATACAAGATGTGACTAATATTTCGAACTACATTAATTATTATGCAATAATAGTACCACAAATATATTACAATCATATGAGGGACACTTCACATTCTTCATTACATCAACGGTTATTGAGGTCATAGTTAGCTGAATACAAGAGTCACATACATAATGTGACTAATATTACCAACTACCGAAGTTATAATGGAATTATAGTAATACAAATATTTTACAAAGATGAGTTACATGGTTCAAATTCTTATTACAATAATGGTTATTGAGGGGATAGTTAGCGCAATATGACCAGTGGAGAAGTTTACATGCCGATAGTAATATAATATTTAGTAGGGTGTGTGGTTATGGGAGAGAGGGAGGGGGTTGTAGGAGGTAGAGGAATGGGTGGGAGAGGAGGAGGAGTAGGGGGGGGGGGGAGGAGGAGGAGGTAAGGTACTCCAGGGAGGAGGAAAGTGTGAGAGGGGAGGTGTGTGTGTGTGTATGTCCCTTCTTAAGTTAAACATCCTAGAGGGACCCTACCCGTCGTGACCCAGTCACCAGACCCCAGCCAATGCCTTCTCTGTACATAATTATGTATAGAGAAGGCATTGCCCCAGCACCCAAAACACACAGCCACACAGATTCAGATTCACATTCAAATTATTTTATTTCCATAAAATAATATTCGGAGGGAAGGTGCAAGTGGTCCTCCGGGAGGGACAGTGCCGCATGGAGGGAAGGTGCAAGTGGTCCTCCGGGAGGGACAGTGCCGCATATCCGGAGGTACTTGTACATCAAGCCATTAGCCGAGAATATTGAGGACAATACAGCAGTATGGTTAGGGGTTTTGTAGGAGGTAGAGGAATGGGTGGGAGAGGAGGAGGAGTAGGGGGGGGGGAGGAGGAGGAGGTAAGGTACTCCAGGGAGGAGGAAAGTGTGAGAGAGGAGGTGTGTGTGTGTGTGTGTGTGTGTGCTGGGGAGGGTGGGACATACTACATATAAATAAGTTGTTTAAGGCCAGCGATAGTACTGAAGATAAATATGGTAGTAAAAAAAAAAAAAAAAAAATCTTAAAAGGGACAGTTTGAATTCGAACGCAAGTCTACAGATATCGGCAGTATCGCTTCGATATCTGTAGACTTGCGTTCGAATTCAAACTGTCCCTTTTAAGAGGAGAGAGAGAGAGAGAGAGAGGTGTGTGGAATTTTAGTTTAGGGGAAGGCCATGGGGGTAAGGTAACTACCGTACTACCCTGCTTCTACACCCTCCTACTCTGCCCTCTCTAACACCCCCCATACCCTCCCCTTCCTCTGGCTGGCATCCAGTCTCAAGGGGTACCAAGCAAAATACAATTCATTTTAGTTGACGCGTTCACGTGGGGGTCCACGAATGTTTATAAGTGACTGTACTTATAATTTCGGCAAGATTAATTTTCTTGTATATAATTTTGTAAAGCTTTACTTGACTAAACAAATTTTCACTCATTTACTTTTGGTTACACTACGCTAAACTATTGTCGACTAGTTGGTTAGTTTTAAGCGTTGTACAATTTAAGGTAAATTAAGTACGTTTATCTTATGAGACGAGAAGATAAATTTCAGGATATGATGCAGTGACTAGAACTTTTAAATTACAGCAAAGATTGGCAAACCGGTCTTTAACTGATGATGTTGGTGTTGAGATACCGGCCACTGTATTGTAACCTGGACGTATATCACAGGTGCTATATAGTCGGCTTACATTCTGGATCTTGACAACATGCAGTATTTATGATCTTAGTGCACTGTAAGTCTTGCTGAAACTTCTCTCTCTCTCTCTTCTCTCTCTCTCTCTCTCTCTCTCTCTCTTAGCATTGATATTTTTTTGTATTTTTGACATCGTTCTTAACACCACTGAAAATAATGAAATTAATTAAAGCATGTGATTCTCCCTGGATTCGAGCCTAGGCTATCTCATACACATTTTTTTTGTCAGATTTTGTTTAAAATTATCCAATTATAATATTTTATATTCTTTCACTTCATCCCTCCAACAGGCTGTTTTTTGTTTTTGTTTTTCAATATGTTCAGGTATTAAAACTGACGTTAAGCTGCTTAAGTATTGAGAGAGAGAGAGAGAGAGAGAGAGACTGGGTGGTTATAGTGGGCATAGAGACAAACACCTAAAGTCAATTTGATTTCGGCTGACGGTAAAATTGCACTCCGCGATTACGAATATTTTATAGAGTAATAATGTTGTTAATTAGAAAAACTTGGTGTTGATATGACGCAGAAACATTGAAGTTTCATCATTTTTTCATTAAGTATCCATAAATCAGCTACTAAGGGTTTGAAATTGCTGCCAACTGGAAGAAACCCGACTATAGTTCCCATGTTAAGGCTCTCAGCTTATGCCCGAGAGGAAGTAAGTTGGAATATAGAAAAAAAAAAAAAAAAAAAAAAATGTTAGGACACTGATACTCGTTGAGGGGATATATGATGGACGTTCATTTACCTTGTAAATTGCTGTAACTTATATGCTACTATAGGTAGCGCCAACGAACTTGACAATAATATTGATCCCTGACCTCTATGTAACTCAAAAGGGCCTAGAGCAAACTGGCTGTAAATATCTACACCTATTTCCGGGTGTACTCTTCCCAAATGATAGAAACGTCAGCCCAATTGCTATCATTCATTTCCAGTTATAAGATGTTAAGGGGTCAAGATGATTGTCAACTTCGTTGGCACTACCTACAGCTGTGGTATCCGGCGCTGCCCGGGGGAAAATAATAATAAATCTAACTTAAATATAACCAGACCTAAATAAATAATTTTACAGCTCTCTCCGTTGGTTGCAGACAACATAAGACCCACATAATGCTGATCCGTGAGACCCAATTAAGGAGTGTCATAGGCATAGTGGGTTTCCGCATGTGAAGTATGGACTTTCTATCTAGTGTGTGTGTATCTGTGTGTGTGTGTGTGTGTGTGGAGGGGGGAGGGGGGGGGGGGTGAAATGCTCTGTAATGCATAAATGCGCGTAATTTCGGTGTGAGTATCCTAGGTTCGAGTCCTTGGAGTTCCACATGTATTTGTTGATTTCATGAATTGAGTTTAGAAGTAAAGTTGGCTGGTTAAAAAAAATATGAAATATTCAATTATTATGATGAATTAATGTTAGGTCAGCAGACGACTCAATGGCTAGGCTCAATATGTTAATCTACAGATTTTCCATGAAGGTATGAAATGAAAACAGTACCCTCCAAACTTAGTCAGAACCCGTTCATTTTATTGATTAGAGAAAATAAGGAATGGGGGAGACAGAGAGAAAGAGGGAGAGACTGACGGAAAAGGGAGGGTCGGAAGGAGAGAGGGGTAACTTATGTTTCCGGTAATAACGGAAGAGGAAGCGGAAAGGAAAAGGAAGAAATAGGAAGCATATACAAAAATATGAAAAAGCCGATATACTGTAGATGGACCACGATAATACTGATACGATAGAAGGGAAGTAAGAAGGATAGAATGATGATAGAGAGGAAATGAAAAGGGACGAGAGAGACATATAATTGGATAATGAATAGATAAGTGGCATCAGGAGTACGGTGAGATAAAAGGGAAAACAGGGAAGATATTTAGCGGACTGGAGAAAGGTAATAGCAAAGAGAGAGAACATATAAAGCGTGAAATAGGAAAAGGGATTATGGAGAAACTTAAAAGAAGGGAAGTAATGGAGATATATGGATATACTGTCTACAGGGTGAATGGATAAGAAAGAGGAAAGGGAGGAGGGCATGTACTAAGTTCATAACATGTTGGGTGAACCACAAAATCTACAACACCGATGAATCAGAGAAATAATTAACAGGCAGACATACGCTCACACTGTAAAAACTGTGTGTCCCAGTGTAATTTACAGTATGTGAAGCGCATTGAAGTGTTGATTATCTGACCCATAAACTGAAACTTGACATTATAAAACACACCATTATTTAGTTTGATCTCGATGCAAGTTATTATTGGCATAGAGTCTACCTATTATTTAGAATATGAGTATTGCCTATATAAACAAATACAATGATGGCTACTCTCTCTCTCTCTCTCTCTCTCTCTCGTAATTACCCCTAATACTTCCGGTTTCAAAAGACTTCCACACCCTCATTAACGAGTCTTTCACGTAAGAACTTCATTATTATTTTCCCCTCTCTCTCTCTCTCTCTCTCTCTCTCTCTCTCTCTCTCTCTCTCTCTCTCTCTCTCTCTCTCTCTCTGACTTACATGTTGAATATCCAATGTTCAGCACTATTATATTTACTTTCCAAAGTCTGAAATATTTTCAGGAGGAATGATCAGGTCAGGTCAGGTGAAGGTATAATAAGCCTTTACAACGGTACCTCGTAGCTACTTTCTACTTTTTCTATTTTCTGAACAGTGTAGAGAGGGGAGAAGGGATGTTGGAGAGAGAGGAAGCTGTTGGAGTGGCTTTTTTATGTGTGTTATTAATCAGTATTCGTCGTCGAGTTGTTTCCCGACTGGGTGCGTTTTGTTTACTGTAGTCCATTTATTGACTGCCATATATCTGGATAATACGTAAATCTGCAGGACTCTCTACATACCTCTCCATCAGTTCATCCATCCATCCATCCATCCGTCCATCCATCCATCACTTCATCCATCCATCCTTCCATCCATATATCCATCCATCGATCTCACCACGTCTCTTCCTTGTGCCTTGTGTTGATTATCCGTTGTCTTCAGTGCCCCGTCCAGAACAATACCCTTGATGATGGTATTGTGGGATGTTCCAAGACTATTAACATCTTCAACACAGGTCTTGATACCACATACATACACGGAAAGGAACATACACAAAGTCACACACACATACAAATACATACAGACTCACATGTAGGCTACAAGTCGGTTCCAAAAAAAAAAAAATTCTTACAAAACTTAAGTGTTTATTTATTTATTGTTTATTTGTATATATTTATTAATTTATTTTATTTTTTTCTCAACCTCGGAACTCTAGGCTGTTCAGTATCCTGTGACGCCTACGAGGTCCCAATATTTTCGAATGAAGCTTCGAGATGTTATAGGTGCTTCATATGTGTCACACTAGAATCTAGATGTTCACAGTGGAGCTTCAAGGTGAGCAGTGACTAAACAAATACGCGTTAACTTTTTTGGTTCCATAAATGTTTTTCTTAAAATTATATGGTATATATAACTGTGTTGGTGGTGTTATTGTTTAGATGCATATGTTCTGGGTGTGGTGTCCTGAGTTCGAATCCCGGGAGGACACTATGCTTTCATTAGTTTGTTCAAGTGCATTGGGGTTTGTAATTGATGATTAATGTTAAGAACGAGGTGTTACTTAATACATACCAAACACATGCACAAACTCACTCTAAATTTAACACAATGTCAAACTCACACATGTCCTTCGTCCGTTTGGTATGTGATAAAAACTGTCTAAATACAGACTCTCATATAATATACACACAGAACCATACGTAGACCTACTAACGCATAGCACTAGCCTTCGATCAACTAATGTACCCAGATGAACCTCACCCCCACCTCTCTCTCTCTCTCTATCCACCAATCAACCAGTCACTCATCGCCATCATCATTAACAGATACCATATCCTCATTATCAGTCTCTCAATAGTAAACTAAGTGTGTGTGTGTGTGTGTGTGTATGCGTTTTATACTGGTGATGGTAGTGACGTTGATGATGATAATGATACAATAGTGCTAAGTGATAATAGTTATGATGTATCCTCACTCGTGACAGTGATAATTTAATTTATTTTTAACTCCACACGCCAAAAACCTCCCAACAAAATTAATGAAAGCATGTGATCCTACCGGGATTCGAACCTGGGTTACCACATACAGATATGAAACACTCTAACGATTACACCATTACACCATTTAGTATAGTGGGATTTCCTAAAAAAGGCCCTCTATAAGAATCAAGGAGCATTTTTGGGTAAAAGTTGGGAACCAGACTTTTTAGCATAATTCAGGCATGCCGAATTCGATAAACCCGGTTCCCAAGCGAAATTTTGAGTTTTGATCGTCTAATTTGCATAAACAAAATGGCCGCCAAATTGGAAATTTTTGACACTTCTTGAACCATTTTCTCCAATATCTCTCTAACTAGGCAAGCAAATATCACAAGTGAAGCATCTATACCTATGTTTTGAGGGTCAGGGAATGTCACTGAGGCATTTTTAAAGGAATCAGTAATAAGCCTAGACTTTAATATACATATTAGCGGCTGTCATGAGAGAAAAATCAATGGTTCCCAACTTTACCCCAAGATACTCCTTGATGCTTATGCAGGCAAAACAGGGCAATATCTGTCACTCACCTGAACTATTTATTGGAGTAGACCATATTCATGCAATACAAGGAGTTTGATCATCACTCTGTTGCTGACATGCACACATTGCTGTGCATCGTAACCCGGATTTGCGGCATTTGCACCGACGCGTCCTGCATTGTTTCTGGCAGGCACATGAAATAATTTCCAGGCAACTTTGTGGGATCGGACTCAATGACATCAGAATGGGTTGTAGTCCTGAATCGCCATGTTTCCATCCCATGTCTGTGGGTGCAGGAAGCTCAGGTACAGCACAGTGAGCATTTCTCCAAATCATTGCTTGATAGTGTACTCGCATCAAATGGAAGCGGAGAGCATCACGTGTTGGTGGCATTGCTTCTGGTTTGGCAGTCTTTGAGAACAGTATATGCCTTGCTGCATCAACAGAGTCTGTTTTGTGCACATCATATATTCTGCAGACAAACGTTTCTGAAGATCGAATGGTCTCCTCTGTGAGTTCACCGATTCCCAAGTTTATGAGCAATTGATGGTGCTGTTTGAAGACTTTCCATGATGACCTTTTGGTGTGATTTGCGATGTAGGAGGTGGTGTCGCACCCGGTTGTGACACATGTCGAGTATGAGCATGCTGTACAGAACGCCCAGTCAGGCCCCACCCTCGCTAGGATCGTCAGGGCAGGAACTTTGGCTGTAGTCTGTGTAGAGTTTCCTAACTCAGTTTATGTGAACCGTTGTACTATAAGTATTATCATTATGTATTTTGTTTTCTTCTAAGTCAACGAGTTCTATTTTATATCATTAGTTATAAGTATTGTGTGTGGGACTTATATACAATGATGAGAGAGAGAGTTATGTAACGACAGCCAGTGAGCGCGCCACGAGGTGTGTAGGCCTAACTCCCTCCTCCCTTCCTCCCTTCCTCCCTTTCAGCGCGTGGGAAGTTCTTTGTCAATCCCAGATTGAGAGAATATGACGTCATGATTGCCAGTGGGCGGTCCTTAAGTAGTTTGAGATATGCCGCTAGAGGGCCGAGTATAAAAAGAGAGGTTTTTGCCACCATGCTTCAGAACTCATCAGGCAAAGCGACCTCTCATATCCCTTGCAACTATCCATATTCTTCCGACTGATGTGAACTTTCTCTACTCTCTGAACAGCCTACCTTCTTCTCTTCTCGTCCCTGTTTATAACCTCAATGACCCCTTTGGTGCAGATTTAGTCAGCCAAAGTATTATCGCTTGAGTTCTCACGAGATAAGTGCCTGTTAGATAGCCTATTTTTGGAAGGGTTAACTAGAATAGGATTGATTGATGTTTGTTGCACTCGTATATGCATTTCCCTGTGTGCGATTATTCATGTTCCTGTTTTCTGCTGGTTTAGGTAATGCTAGACTGGGATAGGGTTCCTCGAGTTGTGATTTCCTATGAGTGCTAGGTTGGTTGAACCAGCACAATTGCAACGGAGACGTGGGAAGCCTAGGGGGTCTTTTTGATTGTGTACCGTGGGAGTTTAGCACTGTGTTGCGAGTGAGGGCTTTTGCCTGTGCCACCCAACACTGTGCTATCTCATTTGCTTGACTTTGAGAGGATCGCCAGGAGAGAACCAGATACTAGTGATCTGGATCTCTCAAGAGAGCATCCCGTCAATTACCGTAATTTGGCCGCACAGTCTTAAGGACCTCGCTAGGCTACGAGCCGCTTGCTCAGCCATTGTCTCTTAACCTTAGATATCCCAGCTAGACTTTGCTCGACCAGCAGATACAGCATAGTATTGAAGCTTCTCCTTATGTATATTATTGTTTAAGCACTATTGATTTCATGTGTGGCACGCTTAGCTACTTCAGAGATTAGTGGCCCACGAGCACAATCTTAGTAGGCTATTGCCAGTGCATTGTCGGAGTACTTCTTCTTAATGTTTGCCATATCCTATTGCTTATTCTTATAATTCTTCTTATGTCAATTTAAAGCCTTTAATTACCAGTGAGTTATTCATTAAATTGCTGTTCAAAATCCGATACTTACTTCTTACGAGTATTCGAGAAGCATCTAACTTTAACAGAAGATTCCTTGCTTGATGCTCGAGGACTATTGTTTAACGTAACGTAATAGTGCCGATCCGAAGTAGAGGGTGGAGGACTTCTTAAGTTCTTAGTTCAAGGGTGGATTACTTCGGCTTCGGCCAACACTATTCTTTAGTGTTGTAGTACTTTCTTTTTTGTTTGATTGTTGACCAGACTAGATAACTCCCGTCTTGCTATTAGTCTGTTGTGTGAAACGCTAGTACCGAGTTCTTGTATACCCCGTTATAGCAGATAGAACTCTGGAGGGTAGTGGCGTTTTTTGTTCGGCTGGCAGTACTCTGGGGTTGGGATCGTGTGTTTCCGTTGTGGCAGCGAGCCATACTCGAGTCCTGTGTAAGAGCCCTAGTGTACCCGAGTGCCCGGTCGTAACAAATGGCGACCTTGCTTAGGATTTTGTGAACAGTATAATTTTTTGCAGAGTTGTACAACATTTGTTTGTTCGTACTTTAGCGTACATATTGAAGAATATTTTTTTTTGTAAGGCAATTAGGAGAGCATTTAAGAGACTCCAGTTAATTTAGTAATTAGTGCTTACATAAGGGAGTTTAACACTTTTGTCTCGAGAATTTTTTGGTGAACTTCAGTATGTCGGGCCCTAGTACTGACGAGGAGCGAGAGATGCTATTTGAGGAGGTGCCGTTAGTAACTAGTGAGGAGGATGCTAGACTTTTTGTGAGTAAGCAGTGCCACGTGACGGAGGAGAGGCTGACTGGGGTGAATGTTTATGGCTTGCACCTGATAGCCAAGGTTTTGGGTCTATCCAATGTAGGAGGGATGTCCAAGGGGGAGCTGATTTCCTGGGTGTTGCGTGGGCGACATGGGGTTTCGGAGGAGAGGGCGTTTGGGGGGGTTCCTCCCCAGATCCCCTCTCACTCGACTCCCACAGTGCCGTCCACTCAGTTGCCGGAGGTTAGCACTCTCCCACAGAGGGATGAGCATTGGAAGATTGGAGTGCCCTCGGGCGGTGCGTATGGTGGTTCCCCAGTTCTTGCCCCCCCTCCTTCAGTAGTGGCAGCTCCCTCTTCCGGCCTGTCTCCTGAGATGATATTTAAACTCGAGCTTGCTAAAATGGAGAATGAGGCTAGGAAGCAGGAGATGGAGAATGAGTCTAGGAGGCATGAGACTGAGGCTAGGAAGCAGGAGAATGAGACTAGGAGGCATGAGATTGAGGTTAGGAGGCAAGAGGATGAGACCAGGAGGCATGAGGCTGAGCTTAGGTACGACTCAGAGAAATATTGTGCTCAAATAGATTTAGATAAGACTCGTGCAGAGTCGACAGGGATTCGGATGGGCCGTGAGGGCCAAGTAAGAGAACAGTCCTTGTCCCACTTAGTCAAATTGGTGCCGGCATTTAGTGAAACTGAAGTCACAGAATTTTTTAATCGTTTTGAGAAGAAGTGTAGGGAGCATAATTGGCCTGAAGAGAAGTGGGCAGCTCTGGTCTCCTCAAGACTTACGGGTAAGGGTCTGAAGGCTTATGATGCACTGCCTTTAGAGTCTTGCATTGACTACCCAGAATTGAAGAGAGCTGTCCTACGGGCATACGAGTTGCAACCAGAAACATATCGATTGAAGATTCGGGGTGTTACAAAGACTAGGGAGGCGACCTTTCTTGAACATGCCCGGGACTTAAAAGATGCACTTGCTAACTGGACACGTTCTGAGAAAGCTGAGACGGCCGAACAGTTGACTGAGCTGTTTCTGCTCGAGCAGTTTTATAAGTGTACTGGTGCAGATATGACTTTAACTATTAAAGAAAAGAACCCTAAAACTCTACAGGAGGCAGCTGAGATGGCTGACCTCCGGCTATCATTAATTCGTGAGTGCGGGTCTGCCCAGCGTAGTGAGGCAGGTAACAAGGGGCGTGACACCCCACCCCCCCGAGTTAGTGATATACATTATGCAAACAAGTACAAGAGCTATGATACCAAGACTGACCACAAGACTAACACCGTCCCATTTAAGAAGGGGCCGGGCCCTTCCCAGTACCAAGGGAAGCCCAGAGGGGAGTTGGAGTGTTATCTTTGTCATGAAAAGGGGCACTTTGCAAGAGTCTGTCCTAGCAAACCACCTACAGCAGCTGTGTCTTTGGCCTGCAACATTGGTGTGTCTCCGAAGTCTTCTGAGTTTGCCCGGGGCAGTTCGTCAGAGGCTGAGGCACAGCCAATGCAGAAACACCTGAGAGGCTCGAACCCTGCTCAGGATGTTTTTTGCGACCATAGAGGACGGGGTTGCGTGATGTGGGCGGGGCGCAAGCATGGAGTAGAGGTCTTGCGTGATACAGGTGCTTCCCAGACTCTGATGAACAATTTGACTGGCTACCCTATAAATGCGGCTCGGGTGGTAGTGGTGCAGGGTATTAATGCACCTCGGTCATACCCGCTGGTGCGGTTGGAGTTGGAGGTGGATGGTGTGGCACGTGAATTGGATGTTGGGATTGTGGAGAAACTGCCAGTGGAGGGCGTCGACCTTCTTCTCGGCAACGACTTTGCAATGCCCGCTTCTGAGGTTCTACCCTTAGTCGTTGCCGAGAGGCCGGCCGACGTGAGTGGGGGAGAACAAGAGTGTGTCGAGCGGTGCCAGGCACAACCCATGGCGTGTGCTGTCACCCGAGCTCGGGCAGCTAAAGTGTCACAGCCTAGTCCTCCGTCTTCAGACCAGCAGAGGAACGATCAACAGGAGGAGGCTAAAGCTGGAGTTGGTTTTAAGAGTTTTGACTCGGCGGCTCTCCTGGGTGATTTAGTATTGGCACCTATGTTGGAGTCTGGAGAGGCCCCAGGACCTGTCACAGTTAGTGAGGAGGTAGGGCCGGAAGAGACTCCGGGGCAGCAACGTTGCACACAGAGAGAAAAAAGGGTTGCTCAGTTTGATATTGGGGAAGGACTTGGGTTGCTTCGGAAGCATCTAGACAGGTTGGTTCCCTCAGATATTTGTAAACTGCAGTTGGAGGATCCGGAAGTTCAGAAGTGTGGTAATGGTGCTGTCGAGATTAAACACGAGGACGGGGAAGCATGTCATGTGAACCTGTTGGAGGAGTTTGTGAGGCAACCACCTGAGCAGCCTACTGTCCCTGCGTTGGTCTGCCGCGGCCAAGGTGGAGAAGGAGAGGGGGGCAGTAGGGCACAGGTGGAGGAGAGTAGGGATTGTCATGTCTCGGCGAAGCAGTGGGCGGGGGACACGAGTCTGGTGGCTGTGGAAGCGCTAGAGCACCTGCCTGAGCAGCAGTGTGCAGCACTCCAGCACCAGCTCGGTTCATACCCCACTGGTCGTGCCGAGCCCCTGAGTCTCACAACTCAGACGGTGCGAGATGTTCCGCGGGCAGGTCACGTGAATGTTAAAAGACCGTTAGCCTCGTTGTTTCGGTGGTTTAAGGTGGGCGACGAGGCTTTGGCATGGTTGCCAGGTCAGGGTCGACCCATGGCTGCCAAGGGTGGTGGTAAAAAGGAGGACATTGAGCAGATTGGTAGGGTCGGCTGTGGTATCGCAGTGCCCGGTCGTCGCATAGCCTCCCAATGCTGCTCTAGTCTAATGCAACAGCCCTACCATAGACCGACTGTATCTGGCCATGTCGCTGAAAGCGGTGATGCTGCGCAGGCAGATGTCGTCACAAGGAATGCGGGGGTGCGCATGTACGGTATCGGCGGGGAAGCCTTAGCAATAATGAACTGTGGGAGTGACTGCACAGGTGGTACTGATTGTCCCTCTCATGACCTGGCTGTTCTAGGGACGAAGGTGGAGAAGGAGGGAGACTACAGGTTAGAAGCTGCGGTCTCGGCTGGGTTGTGGGAGGGCACTAGGCATGTTGTTCGTGGAGACAGTGCAAGGCAGTTATTTACTAGGCTATGGCAGTACTTTCGCATGTTTGTTGCTTCTCCAGGCCTGAGGTACGGGGTAGAATCCGACATGCAGGCTGGAGATAGTGCAAGGCTCAGTTTAATTCCCTGCCGTATAAATCCTGCTCGACAGCCTATGGTGCAAGCAGAGCTGGATTACGTGTGGACGAAGGATCTGAGGGATAAGGAATGTCGTGAGTGGTCGTTGCGTGTAACTTTGTCCGAGCGCGCTAAAGAGGTATGTGGTTTTGTTGTGGACGGGAGTACCTACCAGTGCAATGTTATGCCCTACGGACTTAAGAATGCACCAGCAACGTGTCAGAGCCTGATGAATGAAAGTGAAAAGGACAATGATGCGCTGGGGCATTTCGAGATCTATGTTCCAGCCTATGGTCCGGTCGGTGTAGTTTACCCAGATCATTACCCTCTCGAGATCTTGGACCAGTTTCACAATCGGAATATGAGGCTGACCAGGTGGTCACTAAGGTTATTGGTATATAACCTGGACATAAGCCATATTGCCGGTTGTGACAACGAGGTGGCATGTGGTCGTTCAGGGGTATATGATCCTGGGTAAATTGACACACGGGTAGCCTCCTGCTTTGGTTTGAGTAGTATTTTGCGCTTGGTGCTTGTTGGCTCGCGGTTGTAGCCCAGCGTATTGGGTCGTAAAGCAGGATTGTTGAGCGTTTGGTATAGAAGAAAATAGGCTGCCCTTATAGTGCAGCCGAAAAAAAACATATTAAAATATAAAAATCATATAAAAACTCTTTCTTTTTGATGAAGATAATTGTATAAGTTTGTCATAGCCTATAAGGTTTGAGTAGTCCACGAACTATCAAACGGCTGAGCTGCTGTAAGCTCGCTCTGGGAGCATGATATTGTGTCTTTTACTATTGTTGGGAGGAGTTATGAAATGTGATTTTTTTTTTATAAGATGTGTTTTAGTGATAAACTCAGCGTTGTTTTAGTGCCATGCGGTCGCTGGGTGTGAGGGGTTTGATGGGGTTCTGTATATCAGATTTTAGCTCAGGGTTGAGCAAGTAAAATCTTGGGGGAGGTGTGACGCATGTCGAGTATGAGCATGCTGTACAGAACGCCCAGTCAGGCCCCACCCTCGCTAGGATCGTCAGGGCAGGAACTTTGGCTGTAGTCTGTGTAGAGTTTCCTAACTCAGTTTATGTGAACCGTTGTACTATAAGTATTATCATTATGTATTTTGTTTTCTTCTAAGTCAACGAGTTCTATTTTATATCATTAGTTATAAGTATTGTGTGTGGGACTTATATACAATGATGAGAGAGAGAGTTATGTAACGACAGCCAGTGAGCGCGCCACGAGGTGTGTAGGCCTAACTCCCTCCTCCCTTCCTCCCTTCCTCCCTTTCAGCGCGTGGGAAGTTCTTTGTCAATCCCAGATTGAGAGAATATGACGTCATGATTGCCAGTGGGCGGTCCTTAAGTAGTTTGAGATATGCCGCTAGAGGGCCGAGTATAAAAAGAGAGGTTTTTGCCACCATGCTTCAGAACTCATCAGGCAAAGCGACCTCTCATATCCCTTGCAACTATCCATATTCTTCCGACTGATGTGAACTTTCTCTACTCTCTGAACAGCCTACCTTCTTCTCTTCTCGTCCCTGTTTATAACCTCAATGACCCCTTTGGTGCAGATTTAGTCAGCCAAAGTATTATCGCTTGAGTTCTCACGAGATAAGTGCCTGTTAGATAGCCTATTTTTGGAAGGGTTAACTAGAATAGGATTGATTGATGTTTGTTGCACTCGTATATGCATTTCCCTGTGTGCGATTATTCATGTTCCTGTTTTCTGCTGGTTTAGGTAATGCTAGACTGGGATAGGGTTCCTCGAGTTGTGATTTCCTATGAGTGCTAGGTTGGTTGAACCAGCACAATTGCAACGGAGACGTGGGAAGCCTAGGGGGTCTTTTTGATTGTGTACCGTGGGAGTTTAGCACTGTGTTGCGAGTGAGGGCTTTTGCCTGTGCCACCCAACACTGTGCTATCTCATTTGCTTGACTTTGAGAGGATCGCCAGGAGAGAACCAGATACTAGTGATCTGGATCTCTCAAGAGAGCATCCCGTCAATTACCTTAATTTGGCCGCACAGTCTTAAGGACCTCGCTAGGCTACGAGCCGCTTGCTCAGCCATTGTCTCTTAACCTTAGATATCCCAGCTAGACTTTGCTCGACCAGCAGATACAGCATAGTATTGAAGCTTCTCCTTATGTATATTATTGTTTAAGCACTATTGATTTCATGTGTGGCACGCTTAGCTACTTCAGAGATTAGTGGCCCACGAGCACAATCTTAGTAGGCTATTGCCAGTGCATTGTCGGAGTACTTCTTCTTAATGTTTGCCATATCCTATTGCTTATTCTTATAATTCTTCTTATGTCAATTTAAAGCCTTTAATTACCAGTGAGTTATTCATTAAATTGCTGTTCAAAATCCGATACTTACTTCTTACGAGTATTCGAGAAGCATCTAACTTTAACAGAAGATTCCTTGCTTGATGCTCGAGGACTATTGTTTAACGTAACGTAATAGTGCCGATCCGAAGTAGAGGGTGGAGGACTTCTTAAGTTCTTAGTTCAAGGGTGGATTACTTCGGCTTCGGCCAACACTATTCTTTAGTGTTGTAGTACTTTCTTTTTTGTTTGATTGTTGACCAGACTAGATAACTCCCGTCTTGCTATTAGTCTGTTGTGTGAAACGCTAGTACCGAGTTCTTGTATACCCCGTTATAGCAGATAGAACTCTGGAGGGTAGTGGCGTTTTTTGTTCGGCTGGCAGTACTCTGGGGTTGGGATCGTGTGTTTCCGTTGTGGCAGCGAGCCATACTCGAGTCCTGTGTAAGAGCCCTAGTGTACCCGAGTGCCCGGTCGTAACACGGTTAATGCATGAAATGGTAAAAGAGTTGTTGTTGAATCTCTTGGTAGGTTGTTGAAAACTGCATCAATGGGTATATATCGCCTTTTCTTGGTGGTACCAGACATCATCCAGAGGTGTTCACATTGTACACGTGGGAAGTGGGAAACCAAAAGCACGAGAACATCAGTGTCCCTTGATGACACAACAACTGTATTGAACTGGCTGTGCACAGCATGTAACACCAACCTAGTGTCAGCTTCTTCATGTGTGGCTCTCAGTTGAGTCAAATCAGTGATTGTCTTTGATGACCTAACCTCAATTTCTTCTCTGAATCCCCCGGCAACTACAATCTCCTTATCATCAGGTGCCTGAGAACACAGTTCCTCAGACAGGAAATTTGCAAGATCAGCTTTATTAGCAGGGAGCGACACAAAGTTAGTCCATTATTTTGGAAGAGGCACATCACGTCCCTCAACAATTCGTCTGATTGGTCGATCTGCTTTCGTGCGTCGTGTCCTCGTACCACCCTTGATTGTCTCTTCTCTATATCTGTCGAACACAATGTCTACCCGTTGATAGTTAGAACCTGCCTTTAATACTGCTCTTACGTATGTGTCGGCCAAATCCCCAAAGGTCATTGCATTGTCAGGCTTTCCCAGAGCAACCACCAGTGCTTGTCCATCAATGATTAGGCAGGATGATGAGTCGTGAAGTTCAATAGCTTCAGGGCAGATTATGTCTTCCGTTAACTTATCTGCCAGTATGGACTTATTTCCAGTGCGGAGTGTACCATTCATTTCAGCGAGTGATACAGGAACTGGCAGAAGCTCGTGCTTTAGGACAGCTGGCAAGTCAACTGGACGACCTGCCTCATAGGCAGTAAGAAGGCATTGAAGCACGTTTCTATCTGCCTTCAGGATAGTTCTCTTGTCTTTCTCTTTATTGTCTTTGACCACTTCATACAGAGATGCAAACGTTTTGGCATTACTCCTGTGTCCCCGCTGCCATGTTGCCATTTGAGTTGCATGGAAAGTATTTTTTCCATCAAGTGTCTCATCAAGAATGTCAATGTTATCTGCAGTGTAGTGGATAAATTCATTGGCTACAATGTTTGGTGGAATAATGGCCCCGGTTGCTTGGTCCATAGATTTCAGGGTGCTCTCAGCTAAGGAAGTGTCTACTTGCAACACCTGTTCATAGCTCAAACAGTGGCCTGCCTTGTGGAACAACTCCACCAGATCTTTTGATCGTGTGGCTTGATGTAGTGTAATGGCATGACCAATATGTTTGGGAGTCCATTTTCTGCCGCCGCTCATACAATAAACTAGATCCTGTGCTACACTCAGAACTCTGCCTTGGACAAGATCTTCATTTTTTTCAGAACTATCATCTTCTAGCACCTCTTGACCACCAAAGATTAGTCTCAATAGCATATATAAACTATCTGGAATGCATTGAATCGCTTCATCTTCACTTACAGAGAAACCTTTGTGACCCAGAAATTCCATCATGTCTCCACGAATTCTCAGCGCTACATGTACAAGTGATAGGAAAATGTCATCCTGAGGCACATATTGAGGCAACATTTTCTCAGTCTCCTCAATTTCTGTCATTTCCAAAACTGCAGTATGCTGATACTTTGTGGGAATCAGCATGGTTTTTCTCTCGGATGTGCTCCTGTCAAGAGGTTGGAAGAAGTTGAAAATGTCTCCCAGCTGTGACTGCAACTTTTCCTTGAAGGTTGTCCTTCTACTGTAGTAAGACGGTTGAATTATGGTTGATGATTCTTCAGCAAGCTCCTTATACCGATCCCAGACATCATTCAGCAGGATAACGTGCCCTCTGTCTGCAGATTGTTGCAACTCTTTGCATAGCCATACCATCGCAAGTCTGTATTGTCCGAGTCCAGCTTTGTTTTATTGGTAGATCTGGTGAATGCTCTTAGACACTTCAAGTGGTATTTGGCTTCAGCTGCAATTAAGTCAATCACTCCAGCCAATCGAAGGCCAATTTTGTAGTCGAGAGGGGAAGCTTCAATTATCTGATCACTCATTTGTTTTGTCATTACTGAGATCAACCGTGCCTTCAAAACAACAGTTTGGCAGAAAATGCATAAGTTCCAGTTTACTGGTTCCACGTGCCTTCGCAATGAACATCTGTTACCACTGCTGCTGCAACTTGCTTCTTGTTTTGAATCCACTGCCTGCATCTTCCGCAAACGTTCAAGTTTACTTTTGTCCGTGAAGTGGGCATAGCACATTTTGTGCCACACAAGAGTTTCGGCTTCAGCAGCATCCAAGACATTCTCAAGACGGTCAATCACATCGATATTCTTAGTGTCTCTAAGCTTTCTTCTGGTACTGGCAGCATCCCTGACTTTTGCGAGTCCATGGTCACTTGCATTACTAGGAATAACACTGGCTGTGTGAGTTTGGCAGAAGATGCACAAGCTGTAATCTACAGGTGAAGGCCTCTTCAAAGTAACTACTGGATCCATTGTAGTCTGCAAATAAAAGAAACAATTAGTATTAGTATTAGCATTAGATATTGGAGAAATTGATTTTTCTATAATTGCAGCCACTAATTTGCACATTTACGTGAAAGCTTATCACTAATCACTTTAAAGATGCCTTAATCACATTCTCTGACCCTCAAAACATAAGTATAGACACTTTATTAATTTTGTCATTTTTGCTTGCCTAGTTAGAGAGATATTGGAGAAAATGGTTCATGAAGTGTCAAAAATTTCCAATTTGGCGGCCATTTTGTTTATGCAAATTAGATGGTCAAAAACTCAAAATTTCGCTTGGGAACCGGGTTTATCGAATTCAGCATACCTGAAATATGCTAAAAAGTCTGGTTCCCAACTTTTACCTAAAAATGCTCCTAACATTCACATTTTTCAGAAACCCCACTACTCTAATTGTAGGGGAGGTGTGGCAGAGTGGTCTTGCTGCTGGACTGGTATTCCAATGGACCCGGGTTCGAATCCCAATATGTCAATGGGAAGATATTATTGGGATGGAATTTGTGCTGTACCTAGTATTACCACAGCACACGGAAATGCCAAAAAAAATACCCTCATTGTTCCCAGATTAAATAGCACTGTATGAATATTCCCATATTCAAAATATGCTGCAGGTGGGCAATGCCTAGTGAGTTCATTGCTCAATAGGTGGCGTTCTGAGAGTGAGGGTCCGAGTCTGTGGGGCTGAGACTGTGAAGCGCAGAGGCGAGGTGGCTTCAGAGATGGAGTTGCTTCGAGCCGTGAAGCTTCGCATGTCTCACTCCCTAGACTGGAGCAAGACCTCACGGGCCTCACCGTGTTCAGCAGTTGAGTGTAAAAGGCTATCAGCCTATGCCCGAGAGGAAGTAGTTGGAATATAGAAAAAAAAAAAAAAAAAAAAAAAAAAAATCTGGGCAGTTAGATATTGCAGAAATCACAGTAGGGCAGTCTTATATCAAATTGAAGAAGCATTTATAGTTAACCCTCCAATACCAGCGACACCGAATCGCTGTCAGTAGATAATTAACTCCCCAGTCTCAGCAACGGCGAATTGCCGTCAGTAATGTGCTTTCCTTGTAACTGCCTGTACAAGCCTGTACCTGGTACCACGACCGTTTGAGCACTGCTCTCGATATGGCAACACTTCTCAGCTTATTATAAGATCCACTGAAGGGTGAGAGAGCCAGAAGGGACTGGGGTTCTCACAGAGAGGCTCCAGTCCTGACGTTATTCTTAACTTGCAATGTGCTGGCTTAATAATCCAATAGGGTTGATAGCCTCTGAAGTCCTATTTTAACTAAAATGAACACCTTACGTGCGGCCTAGGCGGTAACTTCTACTACCTGCCAAGTGGGGGGTTTTACCCTAAACGAGCTTATTTCCGTGCTCTTTTTCATGCATAAACAAGAGCCAGAGCGTAATACAATTATGTATCCCTGAAAGGGCGATAATTGAGCTTTCCAATGACACCAGAACCATCCTTCTACGACCACGCGTTCTCTTGCAACGATCGTGCAAGGCGAAGGCAAAATCCCTAAAATACGGTAATTTCCTTACATAATTCCCTGTGTAGTGAGGTAGTGAGTAAGGATGAGTGTGGAGGGGTCCTCGGTTGTCGCGCGCGGGAGCCGTGCCGACCGGTCAGAGGGAACCTATGCTCCTCCCACCGCTCGGCTCTCTCTCAGAGCACATTACGTGCTCAAAATTGCATGCGACTATAGCCGGGCCCCACTCTTTAGGTTGGGGTTCTCTTGTCCGACTATAGCCGGGTGCCGCCAAAGAGGGGTTAACTAATGAGAGAGCCAGTCTTGCCTCATCTCTTGAGGTGGAAAGGTGTTCTATCCTGCCATTTTGGCCACAGTGCTTGGGACTGCAGGGCTCTTTTATTACTGTTTCCTACGGTATAGTATGGGTTAACTATTAACCCATGGCAGATCTGAATACGCTTTTCGTTTCTGTTTTCTTGCTTTTTATTGAACGATTTTTTTCAGATTAGGAAGGGTATATGGAAGTCAGAGGGATATTTGAGATAGTGTTTACCCTGATAATCCCTACATAACCTTCCTAACTGTGTAAAATCGTCTAATGATAGTCAGAATAAACTGTCAACGTGCGTCATAATCTTCGGAGGGTTTATGTCATGAAACCTATACTTCGCTCTCGAACATTTAACCCTCTGATGGTTTTGACGCATTTTGAGCTTATCCTGGCTATGCTTAAACGATTACATACAGCTTAGGAAGGATCTGTGTGAATTAATACCCTCTGACATCCACAAACCTTTCCTAATCTGAATAAAAAATGCAATTGCATCGAACAATAAATATATAAATTAGATAACATGTTTAATATTCCACTGATGGAGGGGGCGAGTTAATTTAGCGACAAGGATTCAGACTCTCAAACTAGGGAGGCAAACTTTTTCGTGTTAGTACTTAATTGTTGATATTAAAGTCGTTCCTTATGGTGGGGTCACACATTCACGTATATTGCTCCCGTCAGCTCCCGTCTGTTGTAAACGAAGGTATATTGGTAGTTGGCAACCGATTACGTAAAACGTAATGGCATAATACGCAAAACGTAAATGAAATTACGGCCAGTCGGGGGGTTACTCACGCATGGCGCGAGTAGAAACGAGTAGCCCACGTGGGTCGGGAATGTTGTGGGTGCGGCCAAGGCCGCGCGGTTGTTGATTCGAGTTGAATCAAGAACGTGGCTCGCCCTCACGTATGTCAAAAGACGGGAAAACTTACGACCGACCTGGCCACCACCGTCGTCTGACCGGAGCAGCCTTGTCAGACGTAGCAGCTACCCTGTCAGACGAGAGCTGCTCTGGTCAAATCGTAGAAAGTTCCAGTCGAACGTGGAAGTATACGTTAGTTAGGCCGCATCTGGCAGAACCGCCGCACTGCGGGTTGGCGGGAAGACGCGGCACCGTTTGTACGAGGGGACAACGGGACCAGCGAGGGACCCTCCAGTCACACCTCTCACCACACCGGAGCAGCAACCAACAAGCCAACCCTGCCACCCTCTGCACCCTGCCGAAAACAAATTGTAGCAGCGAAACGACTGCACCTATGGCTTTCATATTTTTACCACATGTACCTTACCCTTTAGGCTACCCACCACAAAAATCCCAAATCCCTCCTCCCACCCACTCGCTGACTGTCGGTCCCGTCAGAAGGAAAAAAAAGGAAAATCTGTGGCGGCGAAACGACTGCACCAATCGGTTCCATATTTGTGTGACAATCTCTTACCCTTCTGCCTTCCCCCCACCACACCCCCAACCGCCTCCCACCACCCACTTCTAGCATATGTATCCGTACGAAGAAAAGGAAAAAAAGGAAAATCCGTGGCGGCGAAACTACTGCACCAATCGGTTCCATATTTGTGTGACAAGTCTCTTACCCTTACCCTTCTGCCTTCCCCCCACCACACCCCCAACCGCCTCCCACCACCCACTTCTAGCGTAATCCGTACGAAGAAAAGGAAAAAAAAGGAAAATCCGTGGCGGCGAAACGACTGCACCAATCGGTTCCATATTTGTGTGACAAGTCTTTTACCCTTCTGCCTTCCCCCCACCGCACCCCCCAACCGCCTCCCACCACCCACTTCTAGCGTATCCGTACGAAGAAAAGGAAAAAAAGGAAAATCCGTGGTGGCGAAACTACCTCACCAATCGGCTTCATATGTAAAAAATATCTGGCACTGGGCAGAAGCACACCGCCAAAATTGGCTGGCACTCAGCGGGTAACTCCTCCAGGATGAATTCCTCGATGTTGTTCATGGTGCCGATGAAGGACTGGGAATGGGAATGGTGTGGCCATTCCTGCCCTTTTGTAGTTCCCAGATTCCAACCCAGACCTACGTGGTTGACAAAGACTGTCTTTGTCTGTGTTTGGTGTTACGGCTGGATCGGCAATACATATTCGGGATTCTTGATCGTAGGACAGAAATGGCTTATGTGACAACGACACGCTCGATTCCAGTCCCAAATACTATATGCTCCAGACAACAAAAGCACCAACGGCCCTACAGAGTTATCGTCTATGGTAACGAGGTACCTTAACTCGGCGAAAGTGTACAACAGGGGTAGGCTATGAGGCTAAACTCCCTCAGACATTTATAGGTTACGTTATTACTAAAGAAATGCAATACTCAAGAAACTACGTTAATATTAAGCCTCTAATAATGTAGAATAGAAGCAGGCTAAAGGTATGACAGTGAAATGCTAAATGACAAATGTACACGCCTACTTGAAAGCGCGTGCACTAGAATAACTGTCCCCTACTAACATGCACTAGCATGTAGCATACAAGATGTTCATGATCCAGTAGATACCTAATAATACACATGGAAGGAACATAAATAGTAGTCACTTATTATAAGAATGAATCTATACTTGGAATAACTAAAAGGTTGCAGGCAACAGTACTGCGCCGGTAGCCTACTACCGCATAGGCTACTTCGCTTCTCTCACTCTGTCTCCCCTCTGAGTCCGTATGCGCCCTACGCAATAGAACTCCGGACACAGCAGCAAAACGACAGTGCAGTTAATTGATACATGAAAGTATTAATAGTGTTGTCTTGTGTGTGAGTAATGTGTATTGTAAAGTGTTACATACATATACTTAAAGAGAGCTGCAATGCATAGTAAAATAAAGATATATCCCACTCATCATCCCCATGTGTTCTAGCTAGCAGGCCAAGTCACAGGAACAACGAGTCCCAGCACCGAAAGCGAGAACCCAGGAAAAGACTGTAGAGAACACAAGGACAGATAAATTACGTTACTCTACTATACCGGCACTACGAGCGAGCTGTAGTCTCTGGTACTACACTCGCTCCTGGCTCGGTATGCAAATCAAGGCTAAGTCCTCGTCCCTCTACAGACAACTCCTGGGCATGGTCGGGCTCTTACACATGGCACCAGTCTAGTCACAAATTGGATGATGAGCGGGGCATATAACTCGTGAAGATGTAGAACGTTCACCAACTATCCTCATCAAGAAGATCGCTGTTCACATTAACCCCTTAAATCTAATACATGTAAATATATGCTTGTCCTAAGAGTAATACGAGAGGTGAGTGCTGAAACTCCTTTAGGACCTCAAGGGAAGGTTATGCATTTAAATAGAGAGAAGAATGAAATGAGAGTAATGTCGTCAGAGAGAAAGAGTGCAACCGTGAGAAGTTGGGAGAGAGGGCAAGGGATGTTAGAATCTCAAAGGTTCTAGGCAACCTGATCATGGAACACACAGCGAGCCTCCAGGCAATGTGCTGTACGACAACATGGGCAGCCCAGGCAGCATAGGCAGGCGGCAATGGACTACCAACCCTGTCGCGCCTAGCTATAAGCGCAAGGCTGCCAACCGGTCCATACGTCTGGCAACCACCCCCCCCGGCAGCGTGGCGCATTGCTACCCTCTCGCTCTGAAGCCCAACTCACTCTCTCTCTCTGAACTCCCATTGTCTTATCTATCAACTTCTCTATTGATACTACATATTAAATGGAAGGTCTCGACATGGCTTAAAACAAAACCCACCACTGGTTAGCACATGACGAGACCTTTGCAGAGATACAAAGAACATAGTTATACGTTGTCACACTCAATATAGGCAGCCAGCACGGTACAGCGGTACAGAGGTACCGCACAGTGGCGGTACAGTGGAGTACCAAGGAGTACAATCAGGTTGCGTTGCCACGCACTGGGTGCGTCACAGCCCCCCCAAGATTTTTAGATAATCGACCTTAGAAGCATTATCAAAATCTGACAGGCAACCAACCGACCTGCTACCCTTAGCTGCCACTAATTGCAAAAGGTGCACAACAACTGAAGTGTGAATTATACATAAAACACAATATCGCGTGCATCATGCTACAACAATAAAGACTTACAAAACTAAAAAAAAAAATTCTCGTTTATTTTATTGTTTTATAATCTTTTTGGACGGCGTTATGATAGCCTAATTTTACTCCTGCTCAACCCACACACCGTGCAACGACTATCCTGGATCATCAACCCTTGATAGACAATCTGCTATCACGTTCTCACTCCCGGCAATATGCTGAATGTTGAGATTATACTCTTGGAGCATTAGGGACCACCTGGTCAACCGCATATTCCGATTGTGAAACTGATTTAGGAATTTCAAGGGATGATGGTCCGTATAAATCGTCACTACCGGCCGTAGGCTGGAACATAAACTTCGAAATGTTTGAGCGACAAAACGATAGCAAGAAGCTCCTTCTCTATAGTCGAGTAATTCCTTTGTGCCGAATTAAACTTGCGAGAAAAGAAGCTCACTGGGTGTTCCAAGCCCTCGGAATCAGTCTGCAGTAACACTGCCCCGGCACCCACACCGCTGGCATCAGTCGCCAGCTGAAAACTCCTGGAAAAGTCTGGGGCTCTCAAAATCGGATGTGTACACAGCAGGTGCTTGACTAGGTCGAAAGCCCTCTGACACTCCGCAGCCCAACAGAACTTCACTGACTTCGACAGTAGATCAGTTAACGGTGCTAAGACAGTAGAGTATCCCCGGATGAAGCGCCTATAATAGCCTATCATACCGAGGAACCGCATGACCTGGCGCTTAGTGGTGGGCCT
>JBAKBP010022956.1:0-37840 GCA_037953745.1 Lithodes maja | reverse complement strand
ATTTTTTTTTTGTAAGGCAATTAGGAGAGCATTTAAGAGACTCCAGTTAATTTAGTAATTAGTGCTTGCATAAGGGAGTTTAACACTTTTGTCTCGAGAATTTTTTGGTGAACTTCAGTATGTCGGGCCCTAGTACTGACGAGGAGCGAGAGATGCTAAGTGAGGAGGTGCCGTTAGTAACTAGTGAGGAGGATGCTAGACTTTTTGTGAGTAAGCAGTACCACGTGACGGAGGAGAGGCTGACTGGGGTGAATGTTTATGGCTTGCACCTGATAGCCAAGGTTTTGGGTCTATCCAATGTAGGAGGGATGTCCAAGGGGGAGCTGATTTCCTGGGTGTTGCGTGGGCGACATGGGGTTTCGGAGGAGAGGGCGTTTGGGGGGGTTCCTCCCCAGATCCCCTCTCACTCGACTCCCACAGTGCCGTCCACTCAGTTGCCGGAGGTTAGCACTCTCCCACAGAGGGATGAGCATTGGAAGATTGGAGTGCCCTCGGGCGGTGCGTATGGTGGTTCCCCAGTTCTTGCCCCCCCTCCTTCAGTAGTGGCAGCTCCCTCTTCCGGCCTGTCTCCTGAGATGATATTTAAACTCGAGCTTGCTAAAATGGAGAATGAGGCTAGGAAGCAGGAGATGGAGAATGAGTCTAGGAGGCATGAGACTGAGGCTAGGAAGCAGGAGAATGAGACTAGGAGGCATGAGATTGAGGTTAGGAGGCAAGAGGATGAGACCAGGAGGCATGAGGCTGAGCTTAGGTACGACTCAGAGAAATATTGTGCTCAAATAGATTTAGATAAGACTCGTGCAGAGTCGACAGGGATTCGGATGGGCCGTGAGGGCCAAGTAAGAGAACAGTCCTTGTCTCACTTAGTCAAATTGGTGCCGGCATTTAGTGAAACTGAAGTCACAGAATTTTTTAATCGTTTTGAGAAGAAGTGTAGGGAGCATAATTGGCCTGAAGAGAAGTGGGCAGCTCTAGTCTCCTCCAGACTTACGGGTAAGGGTCTGAAGGCTTATGATGCACTGCCTTTAGAGTCTTGCATTGACTACCCAGAATTGAAGAGAGCTGTCCTACGGGCATACGAGTTGCAACCAGAAACATATCGATTGAAGTTTCGGGGTGTTACAAAGACTAGGGAGGCGACCTTTCTTGAACATGCCCGGGACTTAAAAGATGCACTTACAAACTGGACACGTTCTGAGAAAGCTGAGACGGCCGAACAGTTGACGGAGCTGTTTCTGCTCGAGCAGTTTTATAAGTGTACAGGTGCAGAAATGACTTTAACTATTAAAGAAAAGAATCCAAAAACTCTACAGGAGGCAGCTGAGATGGCTGACCTCCGGCTATCATTAATTCGTGGGTGCGGGTCTGCCCAGCGTAGTGAGGCAGGTAACAAGGGGCGTGACGCCCCACCCCCCCGAGTTAGTAATATATCTTATGCAAACAAGTACAAGAGTTATGATACCAAGACTGACCACAAGACTAGCACCGTCCCATTTAAGAAGGGGCCGGGCCCTTCCCAGTACCAAGGGAAGCCCAAAGGGGAGTTAGAGTGTTATCAATGTCATAAAAAGGGGCACTTTGCAAGAGTCTGTCCTAGCAAACCACCTACAGCAGCTGTGTCTTTGGCCTGCAACATTGGTGTGTCTCTGAAGCCTTCTGAGTTTGCCCGGGGCAGTTCGTCAGAGGCTGAGGCACAGCCAATGCAGAAGCACCTGGGAGGCTCGAACCCTGCTCAGGATGTTTTTTGCGACCATAGAGGACGGGGTTGCGTGATGTGGGCGGGGCGCAAGCATGGAGTAGAGGTCTTGCGTGATACAGGTGCTTCCCAGACTTTGATGAAAAACTTGACTGGCTACCCTATAAATGCGGCTCGGGTGGTGGTGGTGCAGGGTATTAATGCAACTCGGTCATACCCGCTGGTGCGGTTGGAGTTGGAGGTGGATGGTGTGGCACGTGAATTGGATGTTGGGATTGTGGAGAAACTGCCAGTGGAGGGCGTCGACCTTCTTCTCGGCAACGACTTTGCAATGCCCGCTTCTGAGGTTCTACCCTTAGTCGTTGCCGAGAGGCCGGCCGACGTGAGTAGGGAAGAGCGAGAGTGGGTCGAGCGGTGCCAGGCACAACCCATGGCGTGTGCTGTCACCCGAGCTCGGGCAGCTAAAGTGTCACAGCCTAGTCCTCCGTCTTCAGACCAGCAGAGGAACGATCAACAGGAGGAGGCTAAAGCTAGAGTTGGTTTTAAGAGTTTTGACTCGGCGGCTCTCCTGGGTGATTCAGTATTAGCACCATTACTTAGTTCTGGAGTAGCCCCTGGGCCTGTCATCGAGAGTGACGAGGCTGGGCATGACGAGTCTCCACGACAGCAACGTTATGAACATCGAGAGAGACAGAGGGAGCAGCTCAGTATCGGGGAGGGTCATGCATTGCTCCGGGAGCAGTTAGATCGCTTGGCACCCTCAGATATACGTCGGTTGCAGCTGGAGGACCCTGAGCTCCAAACGTGTGCTAATGGAGCTGTGGAGCTCGACGAGGACGGTGATGCACAGCCGGGAGATTTTTTTTATTTAAATGGCATCCTGTATCGGCGTTTTCAAGACCCTAACCGTAGCTGGAAGATGGGGTCCGGGGTAGTGGACCAGTTGATGGTGCCGCGGGAGTGCAGGGATAGCCTACTGAGTTTGGCGCATGACACACCGCTGGCAGGACATTTGGGGGTAAGAAAAACGGTGGCGGCTTTGGGGAAGTTGTTTTGGTGGCCGGGGATGAAGTCTCATGTGCAGTCCTGGATAAACTCATGTGATATTTGTCAACGGGTCGGGAAACCAAACCAAGTTATTCCTAAAGCTCCGTTGCACCCTATTCCTGTAATTGGGCCACCTTTTAGTAAGATTGTTGTTGACATGGTTGGTCCCCTCCCTCCCACAAAGGCTGGTAATAAATTTTTGTTAACCATCATGGATGTTGCCACTAGATACCCCGATGCATACCCCATGAAAAACGGCATGGCTAAGACGGTAGTCAGTAACTTGTTGTGGTACTTTTCAAGGTACGGGTACCCGGAGGAGATTCAGTCTGATCAGGGGTCCAATTTCACCTCCAATCTCTTTAAGCAAACAATGCAACAGCATGGAATACGGGCGGTGGTATCGTCAGCGTATCACCCTGAGAGCCAAGGGGTGCTTGAGCGGTGGCATGCCACCCTTAAAAGCATGCTCAGGTGTTATTGTGCTGATAACGGAAGAGATTGGGATCTTGGATTGCCGTATGTACTGTTTGCTGCTCGGGAAGTGCCTGGTGAGAGCCTGGGATTTAGTCCAAACGAGCTGATTTTTGGACACCGAGTCAGGGGCCCCCTTAATATGCTGCGGGAAATTTGGGAAGGAACTGTGCCGCCTTGTTCCTTGTTGAAGTATGTGTTTGAAAGCCGTGAGCGCATGCTTAAGAGTCTGGAGATGGCAGGTCGGAATTTAACAGGGTCACAAGCTTTAATGAAGGACAGGTATGATCGCAAAGTGAAGCTCCGGGAGTTCATTGTGGGACAGGAGGTGTTGATTTTGTTGCCTTTGGTGGGTAACCCCTTGTCGGCGAAGTATACTGGACCCTATAAAATTGTGGAGAAAATTTCGGACCTAGATTACCTTGTTGCCACTCCAGACAGGAGGAAGAAGAATCAGTTATGTCACGTGAACCTGATAAAAGAGTATGTGAGGCGCCCCTCTGAGCCTCTCACTGTCCCTGTGTTGGCTTGTTGCGGCCGTGGTGGAGAAGGAGAGGGGGACAGTCAAGCTTCAGAGGAGGATAGCTGGGATCACCATGTTTCAGCGGATCAGTGGGCGGGGAACTCGAGCCTAAGGGCTGACGAGGCTATAGCCCATTTGCCTGAGCCGCAATTTGAAGCTATCCGTCAGTTGCTCGGTTTATACCCCACTGTATTCGCTGAACATCCAGGCCTCACTACTCAGGCTATGCATGATGTTGACGTGGGGCACCATCTACCCTTTAAGTCAATCCCATACCGTGTGCCCCCCATAAAACTACCCGCTCTGAGGGATGAGTTGGAGTATATGCTCGGTAGAGGGTTGATAGAGAAAGGTACCGTTAAATGGACTTCCCCCGTAACACTGCAGCCTAAACCAGATGGCAAGGTACGCTTCTGTATTGATTTCCGTAGGCTAAACGGTTTGACTCCAACTAACCCATATCCTCTTCCTCGGGTTGATGATAGTGTTGATAAAATTGGTAATGCTCGGTTTTTGTCTAAAGTTGATTTAGTAAAAGGTTACTGGCAAGTACCTTTGTCCGAGCGCGCTAAAGAGGTATGTGGTTTTGTGGTGGACGGGAGTACTTACCGGTGTAATGTTATGCCCTACGGACTTAAGAATGCACCAGCAACGTTTCAGAACCTGATGAATGAAATTGTCAAGGACATTCCAAATTGCACCGTATACTTGGACGATGTAATCATTTATGATGACGACTTTGAGAGCCATTGTGAGCACCTGGAGACCTTGTTCCGGAAACTTAGTGAAGCAAGTCTGGTAGTAAATTTGGCAAAGTGTGACTTCGTAAAAGCCACTGTGCAGTACCTTGGGTTTGTAGTGGGAAGGGGACAGGTGTGCCCTCCTCAGAACAAGGTACAGGCTATCAATAAATTTCCGCACCCAACCACCAAGAAGCAGATCATGAGATTCTTGGGTATGATAGGCTACTACAGACGCTTTATAAAAGGTTACTCTACGGTGTTGGCACCTCTCACAGATTTGTTATCTAAAGACAAAAAGTTTTTGTGGGCGCCTGAGTGTGAAAAGGCTTTTAATTTAGTGAAGCATTTGCTGTGTACTCACCCGATACTCAGGGCCCCAGACTTTAACAGGCCTTTTCAGCTGGCAACAGATGCTAGTGGTGTAGGGGCTGGTGCCGTCTTGCTACAGACAGACAATGAAGGTGTGGAACACCCAGTAAGTTTCTTTTCTAAGAAGTTCAATGCTGCACAAAAGAACTATTCTACAATAGAAAAGGAATTACTGGCGATTGTGCTGTCACTCAGGCACTTCGAGGTGTATGTTCCAGCCTATGGCCCAGTCGTGGTTATCTACACTGATCATCACCCTTTGAGATTCCTAAATCAATTTCACAATCGCAATATGAGACTGACCCGGTGGTCATTGATGTTGCAGGAGTATAACCTGGACATCCGGCATATTGCGGGATGTGACAATGTGATTGCGGATTGTTTATCGAGGGTAGATGATCAGTCGTAGGCTATCACAGGTGTATGATCCCGAAGAGATTGACACACGGGTAGCCTCCTGCTTTGGTTTGAGTAGTATTTTGCGCTTGGTGCTTGTTGGCTCGCGGTTGTAGCCCAGCGTATTGGGTCGTAAAGCAGGATTGTTGAGCGTTTGGTATAGAAGAAAATAGGCTGCCCTTATAGTGCAGCCGGAAAAAAAAACATATTAAAATATAAAAAATCATATAAAAACTCTTTCTTTTTGATATAGATAATTGTATAAGTTTGTCATAGCCTATAGTGTTTGAGTAGTCCACGAACTATCAAACGGCTGAGCTGCTGTAAGCTCGCTCTGGGAGCATGATATTATGTCTTTTACTATTGTTGGGAGGAGTTATGAAATGTGAATTTTTTTTTTTATAAGATGTGTTTTAGTGATAGACTCAGCGTTGTTTTAGTGCCATGCGGTCGCTGGGTGTGAGGGGTTTGATGGGGTTCTGTATATCAGATTTTAGCTCAGGGTTGAGCAAGTAAAATCTTGGGGGAGGTGTGACGCATGTCGAGTATGAGCATGCTGTACAGAACGCCCAGTCAGGCCCCACCCTCGCTAGGATCGTCAGGGCAGGAACTTTGGCTGTAGTCTGTGTAGAGTTTCCTAACTCAGTTTATGTGAACCGTTGTACTATAAGTATTATCATTATGTATTTTGTTTTCTTCTAAGTCAACGAGTTCTATTTTATATCATTAGATATAAGTATTGTGTGTGGGACTTATATACAATGATGAGAGAGAGAGTTATGTAACGACGGCCAGTGAGCGCGCCACGAGGTGTGTAGGCCTCACTCCCTCCTCCCTCCTCCCTTCCTCCCTTTCAGCGCGTGGGAAGTTCTTTGTCGATCCCAGATTGAGAGAGAATATGACGTCATGATTGCCAGTGGGCGGTCCTTAAGTAGTTTGAGATATGCCGCTAGAGGGCCGAGTATAAAAAGAGAGGTTCTTGCCACCATTTCTTCAGAACTCATCAGGCAAAGCGACCTCTCATATCCCTTGCAACTATCCATATTCTTCCGACTGATGTGAACTTTCTCTACTCTCTGAATAGCCTATCTTCTTCTCTTCTCGTCCCTGTTTAACCTCCATGACCCCTTTGGTGCAGATTTAGTCAGCCAAAGTATTATCGCTTGAGTTCTCACGAGATAAGTGCCTGTTAGATAGCCTATTTTGGAAGGGTCAACTAGAATAGGATTGATTGATGTTTGTTGCACTCGTATATGTATTTCCCTGTGTACTATTATTCATGTTCCTGTTTTCTGCTGGTTTAGGTAATGCTAGACTGGGATAGGGTTCCTCGAGTTGTGATTTCCTATGAGTGCTAGGTTGGTTGAACCAGCACAATTGCAACGGAGACGTGGGAAGCCTAGGGGGTCTTTTTGATTGTGTACCGTGGGAGTTTAGCACTGTGTTGCGAGTGAGGGCTTTTGCCTGTGCCACCCAACCCTGTGCTATCTCATTTGCTTGACTTTGAGAGGATCGCCAGGAGAGAACCAGATACTAGTGATATGGATCTCTCAAGAGAGCATCCCGTCAATTACCGTAATTTGGCCGCACAGTCTTAAGGACCTCGCTAGGCTACGAGCCGCTTGCTCAGCCATTGTCTCTTAACCTTAGATATCCCAGCTAGACTTTGCTCGACCAGCAGATACAGCATAGTATTGAAGCTTCTCCTTATGTATATTATTGTTTAAGCACTATTGATTTCATGCGTGGCACGCTTAGCTACTTCAGAGATTAGTGGCCCACGAGCACAATCTTAGTAGGCTATTGCCAGTGCATTGTCGGAGTACTTCTTCTTAATGTTTGCCATATCCTATTGCTTATTCTTATAATTCTTCTTATGTCAATTTAAAGCCTTTAATTACCAGTGAGTTATTCATTAAATTGCTGTTCAAAATCCGATACTTACTTCTTATGAGTATTCGAGAAGCATCTAACTTATCAGAAGATTCCTTGCTTGATGCTCGAGGACTATTGTTTAACGTAACGTAATAGTGCCGATCCGAAGTAGAGGGTGGAGGACTTCTTAAGTTCTTAGTTCAAGGGTGGATTACTTCGGCTTCGGCCAACACTATTCTTTAGTGTTGTAGTACTTTCTTCTTTGTTTGATTGTTGACCAGACTAGATAACTCCCGTCTTGCTATTAGTCTGTTGTGTGAAACGCTAGTACCGAGTTCTTGTATACCCTGTTATAGCAGATAGAACTCTGGAGGGTAGTGGCGTTTTTTGTTCGGCTGGCAGTACTCTGGGGTTGGGATCGTGTGTTTCCGTTGTGGCAGCGAGCCATACTCGAGTCCTGTGTAAGAGCCCTAGTGTACCCGAGTGCCCGGTCGTAACAGCACCGGGGTGGATCACTGGGTGTGTCCCCAATTGTTGCATCTCCTCCTCCTCAAGGTTTAACTGCAGATATGATCTTCCAGCTTGAAATGGCCAAGATGGCTAAGCAGCAGCAGATTCAGATGGCTAAGATTCAGCAGCAGCAGCGGGAAGCTGATCTTCAGGTTCAGGCTACGAAGTACTGTGCAGACAGAGATCTTGAGAAGTCTCGGGTGGAGTCGACAGGGCAGCGTCTCGGTTCTGGGAATCGAGGTCTTGATCAGTCTTTATCGCACCTTCTTAAGTTAGTCCCTGCATTTGACGAGTCGGGTGTCACCAAATTTTTCCTGTGTTTTGAGAAGAAGTGCCGGGAGCACCAATGGCCCGGGGTTAAGTGGGCAGCCCTTGTTTACTCTAGGTTGGTTGGCAAAGGACTCAAGGCATATGATGCGTTGCCCTTGGAGTCTTGCATCGATTATGAGGTACTGAAGGAAGCTGTTCTGCGGGCGTACGAGTTACAACCAGACACATATAGGTTGAAGTTCCGGGGTGTTACGAAGGGTCGTGAGTGCACTTTTCTAGAACATGCCCGGGAATTGTCTGATGCATTGAGAAATTGGCTGAGGTCAGAGAAGGTGACGACGTTCGAGGAGATTGAGCAGTTATTCCTTCTAGAGCAATTTTTCAAGTGCACAGGCGGCGACCTGACTTTGAACCTCAAAGAGAAACGTCCTAAAACTCTACAAGAGGCAGCTGAGATGGCTGACCTGAGATTAACACTGATCCGTGGGTGCGGGTCTGCACAACGGACAGATGCAGTTAACCCGGGAACTGCTGGGAGACTCTTAAGAGTTCCCCCGGCGGACTGCGGGAAGACTCTTAAGAGTAAGGGAAAAAAAAAAACATATAAAAAAAAAAAAAAAAAAAAAAATTTGCCCCTGGGCCATGCCAAATATCACTTCTCCACCTCCCCTCCTTCCCAACTTTCCTCCCCTCCTTCTGTTATCACCTATTTTCCCTGTTATTCACTTATTCTGTGGTCTATTTTCGTGTTAACATTGGCGAGTTGCAAGCAGGGCATTGTCATCACTGTTACCAAGCGAGTGGAAGAGAGCGAGAGAGAGTATCGACAGTCACTCTCCAGACTTGGGAAAGAGTGGTGGGGAGGGAGGTTGCCTCAGCCATACATTATGTAACTCCCGGCCTGTATCGCCGATTTTGACTATCCAAACGCTGTTTCCACTTGTTTTATTGTTGTAACAGGTTAATACCTTTATAATCAACCTATAATAGGCACATATGGATAAGTATTAATGCTATTTATGGTAAAACAACGATGTTAGTAATGGGAACAACTCAAATACGTCAGCACAGGAGTGTGGTGTCTCATACCCCCCATGCGCACTTCTTAGGTTAACAAGGGGCGCAACACTCCACCCCCCCGAGTCAGTGATACCACATTTAATAACAAGAGTAAGAGCAATGATACCAATTTTGATCACAAACCTACAACCGTCCCGTTTAAGAAAGGTCAGGGCCCTTCCCCACCTCAGGGGAAGTCCAAGGGTGAAGTAGAGTGTTTTAAGTGTCATAAAAAGGGGCACTTTGCATGTTCCTGCCCTAGTAACCAAACTACAGCAGTCGTGTCTTTGGCTAGCAACGTTGGGGTGTCTCTGAGGTCTTCTGCATTTACCCAGGGTGACATGTCAGATGCGGGGGCACATCCAATGAAGGAGTGTCCGGAAGGCTCGAAACCTGTCCGCGATGCTTTTTGCGACCATAGAGGGCGTGGCTGCGTGAGGTGGGCTGGTTGCAAGCATGGGTTGGAGTTGTTGCGTGATACAGGTGCATCCCAGACTCTGATGAAATACTTTACAGGCAAACCTATAAACGCGGCACGGGTAGTTGTGGTGCAGGGTATTAATGCTACACGGTTATACCCGTTGGTTCGAGTAGAGCTGTAGGTTGTAGGTGTGACACGAGAGTTGGATGTTGGAATCGGGAGAAACTGCCAGTAGAGGGCGTCGACCTTCTTCTCGGCAACGACTTTGCGGTGCCTACATCTGAGGTTCCACCCTTAGTCGTTGCCGAGAGGGTGGCCGACGTGAGTAGGGAGGGGCAGGAGTTGGTCGAGAGGTCTTAACTACAGCAGATGGCGTGTGTTGTCACCCGTTCTCGTGCATCTAAAGTGTCACAGCCTATTCCTCAGTCTCTAGACCAGCGGAGGAACGGTCGAAATGAGAAGGCTAAAGTTGGGAAAAGTTTTGAGAGTTTTGATCCAGCGGCTCTCCTTGGTGACTCAGTATTAGCACCTATGTTAAGGTCCGGATTGGCCCCAGAACCTGTCACATTTGTTGAGGAGGAAGGGGGTGTGAAAACTCCGAGACAGCACCGTTACTCGCAAAAGCAGGATAGGATCGAACAGTCCAGTACCGGGGGAGGCCATAAGTTGCTCCAGGAGCATCTCGATAAATTGGCTCCTCCGGATATCTGTCGGCTGCAGTTGGGTGATTCTGAGCTTCAGAAGTGTAGTAATGGTGCAATCGAACTTGAGGAGGACGAGGATGCAAAGCCGGGGGACTTTTTTCGTGTGGGGGGGTATTTTGTACAGGCGTTTTCTAGATCCCAGACGGAGTTGGGAGGGTGGATCGAGAGTGGTTGACCAGTTGGTAGTGCCTAGTGTGTGCCGTGATAGCCTACTGAGGTTGGCGCATGATGTACCGTTGGCAGGGCATTTGGGTGTACGTAAGACGGTAGCAGCATTGGCGAAATTGTTTTGGTGGCCAGGGATCAAGGCACATGTTGCGTCATGGGTGACAATGTGCAGTACCTGCCAGACAGTAGGTAAACCAAACCAGTGTATTCCCAAGGCTCCGTTACACCCTGTTCCTGTAATCGGGCCACCATTCAGTAAGGTTATAATCGACATGGTTGGCCCTCTACCCCCTACTAGTGCAGGCAACAAGTACCTCCTCACCATTATGGATGTTGCTACTCGTTATCCGGATGCATACCCCATGCGAAATGGTACTGCTAAGACTGTTGTTCGTAACTTGCTGTTGTACTGTTCTAAGTACGGGTACCCGCAGGAATTGCAGTCAGACCAAGGGTCCAACTTTACCTCTAACCTTTTCAAACAGACCATGCAGCAGCACGGTATCAGTACAGTTGTCTCTTCAGCCTATCACCCAGAGAGTCAAGAGGTGTTGGAGAGGTGGCACTCGACTCTGAAGAGCATGTTGCGTTGTTATTGTGTTGAAAATGGAAAGCATTGGGATCTTGGCTTGCCCTATGTATTATTCGCTGCTCGGGAGGTACCTGGTGAAAGCATAGGGTTCATTCCCAATGAGTTAGTTTTTGGACATCAGGTCAGAGGCCCCCTCAACATGGTTAGAGAAATTTGGGAGGGCACAGCAAAACCATGTTCCATGTTAAAGTATGTCCTCGAGAGCAGAGAGAGAATGCTGAGATGCTTAGAGTTGGCAGGTAGGAATTTGGTAGGGTCGCAAGCACTTATGACGGACAGGTACGATGAGAAGACGAAACTCCAGGAGTTTAAGGTGGGGAAAGAGGTGTTGATTCTGTTACCTCTGCCAGCTCATCCGTTGTCTGCCAAGTACGCTGGTCCTTATAAGGTGGTGAAAAAGATCTCTGACCTAGACTATCTTGTGGCTACTCCAGATAGGCGTAAAAAGAACCAGCTGTGCCATGTGAACCTGGTGAAAGAGTTTGTGAGGCGCCCCCCTGAGCCTCTCGCTGTCCCTGTGTTGACCTGCAGCGGTCATGGAGGAGAAGGAGTGAGGGACAGTGAAGCTCAGGTGGAAGATAACTGGGAGTGTCATGTCTCTGCTGACCAGTGGGCGGGGAACTCCAGACAGGTGGCTAACGATGCTCTAGTGCACCTGCCTGAGCAACAGCGTGTAGCCGTGCAGCGCCTCTTTGCTTCATACCCCACTGTGTTCGCAGAGCACCCAGGCCTCACAACTCGAGTGGTGCATGACGTGGACGTGGGAGATCACCCCCCCTTTAAATCAGTACCCTACAGAATTCCACCCATTAAACTCCCAGCCCTAAGAGCGGAGTTAGAGTATATGTTAGAATGAGGGTTGATTGAGAAAGGGGCAATTAGGTGGACATCTCCTGTCACTCTGCAGCCCAAGCCTGACGGGAAGGTTCGCTTCTGCATTGACTTTCGGAGATTGAACGAGTTGACTCCCACCAATGCTTATCCCCTTCCCCGTGTTGACGATAGTGTAGACAAGATTGGTAAGGCACAGTTTCTAACTAAGGTAGACCTAGTGAAAGGCTACTGGCAGGTGCCCTTGTCTGAGCTGGCGAAGGGGGTATGCGGGTTCGTGGTTGATGGGAACACCTACCGTTGCAATGTGATGCCGTATGGCCTTAAAAATGCCCCAGCAACCTTCCAGAGTCTTATTAATGAGTTAGTAGCTGACATCCCTAACTGCACTCTCTACCTAGATGACGTTTTAATATACGATGACAACTTTGAGAGTCACTGTGAGCACATAGAAGCCATGTTTCGGAAGCTTAGTGAGGCCAGCTTGGTGGTTAATCTGGGCAAGTGCGACTTTGTCCGGGCAACTGTGCAATATCTTGGGTTTGTGGTCGGGTTAGGCCAGGTGTGACCCCCCCAATACAAGATACAGGCTATTAACCAGTTCCCCAGGCCGTCCACTAAGCGGCAGATCATGAGATTTTTTGGGCATGATCGGTTACTATCGCCGCTTCATTCGGGGTTATTCTACTGTGTTAGCTCCTCTGACAGATTTACTAGCAAAAGAGAAAAAGCTCAAGAGGGCACCTGAGTGTGAAAGGGCTTTTTCGCTGGTCAAGCACCTACTATGCACTCACCCAATCCTCAGGGTCCTGACTTTGAAAGACCATTCCAGCTGGCAACAGATGCCAGCGGTGTAGGGGCTGGTGCCATTTTAATGCAGACAGACGAGGAAGGTTTGAAGCATCCAGTCAGTTTCTTTTCCAAGAAGTTTAATTCTGCTCAGAAAAACTACTCTGTGGTAGAGAAAGAACTGCTGGCAATAGTGTTGGCGCTCAGGCACTTTGAAGTATATGTTCCTGCCTACGGGCCAGTCGTGCTAATTTACACCGACCACCACCCTCTTAAATTTTTTAACCAATTCCACAACCGGAATATGAGGCTGACACGTTGGTCACTCATGTTGCAAGAATACAATCTAGACATTCGCCATATTGCCGGTTGTGAGAACGTGATTGCAGATTGTTTGTCGAGGGTGGAGGATCCGACGTAGATCACCACAGGTGTGTGGGTTTGAGTGGAGAAAAATCAGGCTTGCCCCTGTAGAGCAGCCGTCAAAAACAACTTTAATATTAAATAAAAAAAATCACAAAAAACTCTTTCTTTTTTATAGTTACTTGTAAGTTGCCAATGTTATAGCTAAAGTCATAAGTTGAACCTGTCTTTCACTTAGTAGGCTGGGCTCTGTGAAGCTCGCTCAGGGAGCATAGCAGGCTAAAATTATACTATTATGTTTGGGAGGGGTTATAAGATTTTCTTTATGCTAAAATGTTGTTTTATTTAAGATTGAGCTTTGCATTTCATTTCTGGTGGAGTGGCTAGTTGTGGCGGGTCTTGTCGGCATTCTGCCTTGTCAGATATGGTGTTCGCCTAATGTTGAGCGTCCAATATCTTGGGCGGGGTGTGACGCCTACCAGCGTTGGCAGAATCGCCTCTCGTTAGCCGCTAGCGTCCGCCAGGGACATCGAAATGGGCTACAGTTATCAAAGAATGTTGTTCTTTCTTTCATAGTACTCGCATTGTCACAGACAGTCCAGTGGTGGTTTTTATTTTCGTCTGTGACAACGGGAAGTATTTTATATCATTAGTAGAATATAAGATGCATTGTGTAGAGTTAAGGAGAGAGCGACAGAGACGAGAGCATGGTGGTAATATGTGCGTGCGTATGTCTGTGATACCTCGCTCGGAGGAGTTTTCCCGCTCGCGCGGGCTTTCCCTCGCCTTTGATTGGCTGGTGGCTCCGGGCGCGTCCTAGGGACCTGCTGCCTTGTGACGTCTCGGCCCGTGATTGGCTGACCATCGCGCCCTTGCGAGCTCCTGTGTAACTAACCTCATGTGTGAGGGTCCCGAGGAGCTACCCTCCTCAAGACAGGCTTGGCGTGCATGCTTCTAACATCCCTTTGCATACTCTCTCCCGATCACCTTCTTTACCACTGTCTCTTTCTCTGACCTTCTTCTTTTCCATTGCTCCTCACCTTTATTCAATTACTTATCCCCTTGGGTTCTGCATACGGTTTCCATAGCCGGCCCATTGTATTGCATGCGCCGTCCTCTGAGATATTTACATGTACTTAGAATAGGATTGAAGGTTCTTAGTTATTAGAGGTTAAGAACTCTGTGTGTGTCTCCATTATTGATTTAGTGTTCTGCTCTTTTATTTAATGCTAGACTGGGATAAGGTTACTGTAGTCGTTGTCTCCGATGTGTGTATGGTTTGTTTATACCTACACGACTTTGACCGGTCCTGTGGTAGCCTAGGTTGTCTTTTCGACTGCGTCTTTTGCGAGTGCAGCATTGTGTGAACAGGCTTTGGCCTGTTCCAGTTCCTCACTTTGCTGCCTCTTTGCTTGTCTTTTGAGGGTCGCCAGGATAGAACCAGATACGTGTGATCTGGATCTATCAAGAGAGCAACCCAGTCAATTAACGTTACTTAAAGGATGCAGTCTTAAGGACATCGCTAGGCTACGAGCCTGCCTTGCTCAACCCCAGTTCCTTACCTAGAGTATCCCAGCTAGACATTATTAATTGAGTAAACACTTGCTAGTATTTAATATAAGCTCTTTGATATGTACGCATTATTATTCACAGCATTTATTAGTCTAGGTTGTTGTTGAGCCGCACAACCATAGCAGACTGTTTCGTTGATGAGGAAGTACTTCTTTTAGTGTCGAGCATTGCTACTGTTGCGCATTTATAGTATTCTCGTGTCAGTTAACATTATATGTCCTATCTTTTAGTGTATTCAGTCTACACGTGTGGTGTCCTGCCTCCTGCCTTTATATAGTTTAAGATACGAGCATCTTATGAGCATCAGACTTTCTTCAGAAGTTTCCAGGTCTATGCTGTAGGACTATACTTCACTTTCTTTCAGATAGGAGTGAAGAGTTTATTGTTGTTTAGAGTAACTGTATTGAAGCATATTTTTATTGTATTAAATCTTGCAGTGATTTAATTGATCTTTCCATAGATTCCTTTTTATGCATTTTAACGTAACTTGCATCTTGTTTGTTATCAGGCTATACCAGTGTGGGTTAGCCTGAAGTAGAGTACATTTATGCCCAGTTAAGGATACCCCGTTATCGCAGATTAACTCTGGAGGGTATAGGTGTTTTTGTTCGCCGGCATATAAGTTCGAGGGTTTGGATCTAGCGTACCGTTGTTGCATAGTGCCCTATTACTAGTCCAATCATTAAGTGCCCTTGTTTTATTAGTAGCCCCGGTCGTAACAATGTCAACATGGGTATAATATACTGTATTAGTAATCTCGCTATTGTGGCTGAGAGGGCTGCATACTGAGCTGGTAACCACAAGTGTGTGGGTTTAACACTCAACGAGCAGCCCAGGCGGTAACTTCTACTACCTGCCAAGCGGGTGGTTTTACCTTAAATGAGCTTATTTCCGTGCTCTTTTTCATGCATAAACAAGAGCCAGAGCGTAATACAATTATGTATCCCTGAAAGGGCGATAATTGAGCTTTCCAATGACACCAGAACCATCCTTCTACGACCACACGTTCTCTTGCAACGATCGTGCAACCGAAGGGCAAAATCGCTAAAATACGGTAATTTCCTTACATAATTCCCTGTGTATCGAGTTAGTTAGTGTGGATGTGTGTGGAGAGGATGTCAGTTGCCGCGCGAGACCTGTGCCAAACGGTCAGAGCCGACCTACGCTCCTCCCACCGCTCGTCTCTCTCTCAGAGCCGATAATGTTCTCAAAATTGCGTGCGACTATAGCCGGGCCCCGCCACATAGTCCTTTCTTCTCTTGTCCGACTATAGCCGGGCGCCGCTCTTTACGGGTTAAATACTGATATATCATGGGGAGAGGTTGAGAGGTCTCAGGGATTAAACTTTTGCTGTACTTTGTGTCATTACTTTACCACAAATCACACTGACACACCGTAAAACACCACTACTGTTTAAAACACATTATAGCACCCGATTGAACAATGAGCTCTCTGCCAGTTATCTAGATTAAGATCACAAGATGTCATATTGCCAAATGGTTCATTCCACGGGTTACAGAAAACCTATGTCTGGAGGGAGTGTCATGTCTGGCGGGAGTGTTATGTCTGGAGGGAGTGCCATGTCTGGAGGGAGTGCTTTGTCTGGAGGGAGTGTTATGTCTGGAGGGAGTGTTATGTCTGAAGGGAGTGTCATGTCTGGAGGGAGTGTCATGACTGGAGGGAGTGTCATGTCTGGAGGGAGTGTTTTGTCTGGAGGGAGTGTTATGTCTGAAGGGAGTGTTATGTCTGGAGGGAGTTTTATGTCTGGAGGGAGTGTTATGTCTGGAGTGAGTGTTATGTCTGGAATGAGTGTTATGTCTGGAGGGAGTGTTATGTCTGGAGTTAGTGTTATGTCTGGAGTTAGTGTTATGTCTGGAGTTAGTGTTATGTCTGGAGGGAGTGTTATGTCTGGAGGGAGTGTTATGTCTGGAGGAAGTGTTATGTCTGGAGGGAGTGTTTTATCTGGAGGGAGTGTTATGTTTGGAGGGAGTGTTATGTCTGGAGGGAGTGTTATGTCTGGAGGGAGTGTTATGTCTGGAGGGAGTGTTATGTCTAGAGTTAGTGTTATGTCTGGAGGGAGTGTTATGTCTGGAGTGAGTGTTATGTCTGGAGGGAGTGTTATGTTTTGAGGGAGTGTTATGTTTGGAGGGAGTGTTATGTCTGGAGGGAGTGTTATGTCTGGAGAGAGTATTATGTCTGGAGGGAGTGTCATATCTGGAGGGAGTGTTATGTTTGGAGGGGGTGTCATTATCTGGAGGGAGTGTTATGTTTGGAGGGGGTGTCATGTCTGGAAGGAGTGTTATGTCTGGAGGGAGTGTTATGTCTGGAGGGAGGGCCATGTCTGGAAGGAGTGTTATGTCTGGATGGAGTGTTATGTCTGCAGGGAGTGTTATGTGTAGATGGAGTGTTTTGTTTGGAGGGAGTGTTATGTCTGGAGGGAGTGTTATGTCTGGAGGGATTGTTATGTTTGGAGGGAGTGTTATGTTTGGAGGGAGTGTTATGTCTGGAGGGAGTGTTATGTCTGGAGGGAGTGTTATGTCTGGAGGTAGTGTTATGTCTGGAGGGAGTGTTATGTTTGGAGGGAGTGTTATGGCTGGAGGGAGTGTTATGTCTGGAGGGAGTGTTATGTCTGGAGTGAATGTTATGTTTGGAGGGAGTGTTATGTTTGGAGGGAGTGTTATGTCTGGAGGGAGTGCTATGTCTGGAAGGAGTGTTATGTCTGGAGGGAGTGTTATGTCTGGAGGGAGTGTCATGTCTGGAGGGAGTGTCATGTCTGGAGGGAGTGTCATGTCTGGAGGGAGTGTTTTGTCTGGAGGGAGTGTTATGTCTGAAGGTGAGTGTTATGTCTGGAGGGAGTGTTATGTTTGGAGGGAGTGTTATGTCTGGAGGGAGTGATATGTCTAGAGGGAGTGTTATGTCTGGAGGGAGTGTTATGTCTGGAGGGAGTGTTATGTCTGCAGTGAGTGTTATGTCTGGAGTGAGTGTTATGTCTGGAGGGAGTGGTAAGTCTGGAGGGAGTGTTATGTCTGGAGGGAGTGTTATGTCTGGAGTGAGTGTTATGTCTGGAGGGAGTGTTATGTCTGGAGGGAGTTTTATGTCTGGAGGGAGTGTTATGTCTGGAGGGAGTGTTATGTCTGGAGGGAGTGTTATGTCTGGAGGGAGTGTTATGTCTGGAGGGAGTTTTATGTCTGGAGGGAGTGTTATGTCTGGAGGGAGTGTTATATCTGGAGGGAGTGTTATGTTTGGAGGGAGTGTTATGTCTGGAGGGAGTGTTATGTCTGGAGGGAGTGTTATATCTGGAGGGAGTGTTATGTCTGGAGGGAGTGTTATATCTGGAGGGAGTGTTATGTTTGGAGGGAGTGTTATGTCTGGAGGGAGTGTTATGTCGGGAGGGAGTGATATGTCTGGAGGGAGTGTTATGTTTGGAGGGAGTGTTATGTCTGGAGTGAGTGTTATGTCTGGAGGGAGTGTTATGTCTGGAGGGAGTGTTATGTTTGGAGGGAGTGTTATGTTTGGAGGGAGTGTTATGTCTGGAGGGAGTGTTATGTTTGGAGGGAGTGTTATGTTTGGAGGGAGTGTTATGTTTGGAGGGAGTGTCATATCTGGAGGGAGTGTTATGTCTGGAGGGAGTGTTATGTCTGGAGGGAGGGCCATGTCTGGAGGGAGTGTTATGTCTGGAGGGAGTGTTATGTCTGGAGGGAGTGTTATGTGTGAAGGGAGTGTTTTGTTTGGAGGGAGTGTTATGTTTTGAGGGAGTGTTTTGTTTGGAGGGAGTGTTATGTTTGGAGGGAGTGTTATGTCTGGAGGGAGTGTTATGTCTGGAGGGAGTGTTATGTTTGTTTTGGCTGGAGGGAGTGTTATGTCGGGAGGGAGTGTTATTTCTGGAGGGAGTGTTATGTCTGGAGGGAGTGTTATGTCTGGAGGGAGTGTTATGTCTGGAGGGAGTGTTATGTCTGGAGGGAGTGTTATGTCTAGAGTGAATGTTATGTCTGGAGGGAGTGTTATGTTTGGAGGGAGTGTTATGTCTGGAGGGAGTGTTATGTCTGGAGGGAGTGTTATGTCTGGAGGGAGTGTTATGTTTGGAGGGAGTGTTATGTTTGGAAGGAGTGTTATGTCTGGAGGGAGTGTTATTTTTGGAGGGAATGTTATGTTTGGAGGGAGTGTTATGTCTGGAGGGAGTGTTATGTCTGGAGGGAGTGTTATGTTTGGAGGGAGTGTTATGTCTGGAGGGAGTGTTATGTTTGGAGGGAGTGTTATGTCTGGAGGGAGTGTTATTTTTGGAGGGAGTGTTATGTTTGGAGGGAGTGTTATGGTTGGAGGGAGTGTTATGTCTGGAGGGAGTGCCATGTCTTGAAGTTTATAGGATATACAAAAAAACGTGCACATGGTTGTATTTAATGCTGAAGTGCTATCATGATAAAATAAGTGTGTTGAGTCTGTACATCAATTATAACTTATTATTGAATATATTGTTGAATAACATTGCCGCTCTAATGATGCAGTTCATAATTTATACATTTGGTGATCTCTAAAATGTACTACCTCTAAACTTTTGATCAGGTGCAACTGCAGACGTAGAAATGAGTGTTTACAAGGACCACACGTTTTGACTTCATTCCGAGCCTTATCCCTCATAAATTGACCGGTATTCAAGCCTATAAGATCTCCTTCTAGTACTATAACACTAAAGCACACTTATAGTTATAGTAAATTGAGTAATTGCTGACCATATTTTACTATCCATCAGTTGCGATAATGTGGACAGTTTGGCAGGATAGGCTGGCTTAGTAAATATGCTGACGAGGTTTGAGGTAAAGGCTGAGGTGATGACCAAACACTTAACCCGGTAAGCGCTAAATAGACCTAGGGGCTAGGGTAGTTATTTGTGCATTTCTAGCCTTGGATTCTGACAGAATTCGCTATATTTACAATATAGACCATTATTTGTTTTCGGTATGCTTTTATTTTACATATATGATGTATATATGAACCTTCAAGAGTGCTAAAATAAGTGGGAAAAGCATTTGGGTGGTGAAAAACGAAGATATTGGCCACCCGGTCGTAATGTCAGGCGAGAGAGAGCTACAGTCAACCCTCCTCTCTCGCTGTCTGTGAGGTAACTGAGACGAGCGGGGCGGTGTGGGCTGGTGTCTGGGTGTTACATATCGATCTTTTCTGCAACCCACTTGTGCTACATTATCGCGGGAGAGAAAAATAACCGATAAATGATGATAATAAGAGGGAAAATAGGTGATAATTGAGGAGGGGAGGGAGGGGGGAATAAGGTGGGGAAGGAGGGGAGGGGGGTGGGTGAGATTTACATGGATGAGTACTGGAGGGGAATTATCTCACCTAGAGACAAATTCTTTTGTTTTGATAGGCCCTTTTTTTTTTTGTTAAGCTTTTTTTATGGTCTTGCTTCCGTAAGGCCTATCGCATTCCCTATAGGAAGCCTTCCGTGAGGCCTATCGCGCTTGCCGGGTTAAGGAGCTACAGTCATTCTAGTGATCTAGGATGGAGCACCCTGGGGCTACTCTGGTTCAACAGGTAGCCATCCAGGGAGAGACACGTTTTTCCTATATCGCTTTTTCTATTTAGCTGAAATTCGATAAACTAATGAAGACCCCGCAGGTATTATTATGCACATTTGTTGTAATATTTGCATTTCCTAACCCACGATTTGGCAAGATACAGACACAAAATACCTCTATGTTGTGATGTAGTGGCCTCTTTTGTCTTGTTTGTTTTTCTTTTTTAACTGATAAATAAGATCCATAGAGTCTAATATGAAGGAGCAATATTAATAAAGTAGCCAGCGACCCTTGAACATGATCAAACATTCTAAAATTTCAGGCCAGGAGGGGAGGATTATGATAATGACCACTAAACTAAGAAACTTTGAAAAGGTTAAGTTGAAAAAGCTTTATAATGATATTTGTTAAGACTGTCCCTATTACAAATCAATATAATAATTGCATTGACAACAAAACATGAACAGACTAGCAATGAAAGAGAGGGGGACATTTTGGTCATGCTAAAGAAGATGTAGATAAAAGTGGAAAGACGGAAGAGGTCGGTAATCCATTCATTGGTGAGATTAAAGAGTGAAGGAAAGAGGAGGATGACGGAAGTTAGGGAGAGAGCGACAGAGAGGAAGTGGGAATTATGAGAGATAGAAGTAGGGTGTTAGGAATGGCTGAGGAAGCTGCATTATTTTATGATATGTAAATGTCGTATTTATCAATTAAACATAGAATGAAATACATGTAAGGTACAAAAGTATTTTCCTTGTAAGGAGGTGTTATGAATTAGGTGTGTAGGTAGATATTGTTCTTGATTGATTATTTAATTGGTTGTACACTAGTAGACTCGTTAGTTTTCGAAGACTCTGTGCTTCTTATAAGTATTTAGTAGATAATGCGCCGCCACCAACCATAAATAGTAATGGGATAAATCATAAACTATATAACAGCCACAGGATCTTTATTCAGGAACAAAGTTAAGTTGCAGGAACAGTGAGGTAGATAATACAGGAACAGAATTGTAGTATTAATATTAACATTATAGGGAGAAATATATCCACCAGTGTTATCGGCTCCAAGCCCTCTGTCTAAGTATCCATACCATCTCTCTCATACCTTACTCTACCCTTCTCCTCCACCCCCTGAGAGGTGATGGAACATTCCGGTGAACAGTTCTGTATTATGTGAACAAGGCCTGCAGACCTAAACAGTGCAAGACTAGGTGTTCCTATATCTGTCACAGGAATGAAAGACCCGGAAAATTACATTGAATCAACCTCTAGTGTACAGTTGCCTGCCTAAATATACCAATTTCTTGCAAGTAAATTAACCTAAGAAGTGCGCATGGGGGGTATGAGACACCACACGCCTGTGCGCATGTATTTGAACTGTTCCCATCACTAACATCGTTATTTTACTATAAATATCGTTAATACTTATTCATATGCGCCTATTTTACCATTAATATGAAGATATTAACCAGTTACAACAATAAAACAGGGCGGGTGCCCAACCCCGAAAAGGGTTGAAATAGGGGAGCTATCCCCCCGCCAAAGGCGGCTTTCTAGGGCCTTTCCTAGCTGATGCTTAGAGGATTGGGTTCTAGTCATGTGGTGATGGGCTGGTCTATCAGAGTGAGAACGGAGCGATCTCTGCCATACCCATAGCTTACTCTGACTGTTCCTTTTACTTATATATTTTCTAGATCTCAAGTGACGGCGTCTCTTGCGTGGATTGACCTAATCTACCAAGATTGGAAGCCAAAGCGTCACATCTTTCCTTTGCCCCTCAACTTTCTCTTCATAATTGCTGAGGGGTACAGGGACCTGGGTGGGGCTTTGGTTTCCCGGGCGTTTCCGCACCCTCCTCAGCTCCCCGCCATGGAGTGGCTTCGGTCACCCAGGCTTTATTGTGGTCGGCAGGGAGGGTTCTGTGGGGGCGCTCGGTTATGGCCTTGGCCTTGCTCGGGGCCTTGGGGCTGTTTGGCCAGGCAGCTTGGGGAAAAACAACAACAACAACAACAATAAAACAAGTGGAAACAGCGTTTGGATGGTCAAAATCGGCGATAGAGGCCGGGAGTTACATAACCAAAGGCTGAGGCAGCCTCCCACTCCTCCACTCCTCCCCATGTCTGGAGAGACACTGTTGTGCAATACTCTCTCTCTCTCTCGCTCTTTCCCACGCTTGGTAACACTGATGACAACGCCCTGCTAGCAACTCGCTAATGTTAGCACGAAAATAGACCACAGAATAAGGGAATAACAGGGAAAATAGGTGATAAATGAAGGAGGGGGTGGGGAAGTGGGGAAGGAGGGGATGTGGATGAGTTATATTTGGCATGGCCCAAGGGCAAAAAAAAAAAAAAAAAAAAAAAAAAAATCCAAGTTTTTTGGGGTGTTTTAACCCGCTGAGTACCAGCTAAATATTTATAAATGTACCACCCAGGACCGGCTGATTCTAAAAAAAAAAAAATTATTCCAGAAACAATAGCGAATGGGTTTGGAATGAAGGAAAAACCACGAAAAAATGATCAAAAAGCTCAAAAAATGGTCCTACAGAGCCCCCGAAAACGGATTTTACAAAAATTTAAGGCAATTTCCCCCAAAAAACATGTTTTTGTGCGCTCACGCGCACACGGTTGGACTTTGAGAGTTTTCAACCATCGGCATGGGTGCGTGGGATACTTACACAGTTCCCATACAAATCTGAGCCCTCTAGGTGCCATAGGACCGAAGTAATTGGGACCGGACCAGACAGGACGCAACGTATGAGTCGCTGGGGTTTAGCGTTACATACATTGTGGACGCAAACGCTGCCTCGCTGGGGCTCAGTGGGTTAAATGGATTTTTTTAGGCCCAGGATCTTAAGAGTCTTCCCGCAGTCGCCCGGGGAAACTCTTAAGGGGACCGACCGGTTAATTACAAATTTCCAGGTCTTACTTTCAATTTAAATGAAATTTGGCACAGGTGTATATGACCATAAAACTAGATAAAAAAAAAAAAAAAAAATGTTTTTTTCCTTTTTTCTTGCAATTTAGGCAAACAAACGTTGAAAATCATAGCACTGCAGAAAATGATAAACTCCTACAGAAATCCCCATAGCACATGTTTTATGTGATCAAACAACTCACAAAAGGTGTATCTGTAGTTTCTATAAAACACATTTTATATATTTTGTGTATTTGTTCGATTTAGGTGATTACGGATTCAGGCGAATATATTTATAGAAAATTACAACTTTGACGACATATTGTGAAAAAAATTAAATTGCTAGAGTAAATTGGCTTTATAGGCCTTTTAGTGTTTTTAACCCTCTCCGACATTTGACGCGATTTTGAGCCTATTAGGGGTACTTTAAAGCCTTTGTTACCATCAGGGGTATTTAGAAACCTTTAGTTTAGTTACTTCAACCTCTGCAGTTGTCTTTGAGTTAGCTGTGGGCAGAAAACTAATTTTGGAGAGGTAATTATAAGAGTGAGAGAACTCTATTTCTTATTGCTAATCTGGCAACCACTGCGTCATATGTGCGTGAAAGGGTTAACTACCTTTCCAATGGTATATACACCATTCCTATAGGTCCAATAATAACTCTAGAATAACATCCGATAGTGCGGCAATATAGGTTCTGAGAAAAACAGGTGAAAGTCCAAGGTAATTAGGTGAACATTTTTACTTTTGTTTTTTAGATTTACAATATTTTACGCAGGAACATGGCAAAGTAGAAGATAAAGCGTATGGGAGGTTGTAGAGTAGCTTACACTCTTTCGATTTATATAGGTATGCTCCTCGTACGACCAGTAGTTACTGAGCATGTTAATTTCAAAGTTCGCTATATAACGTTTTTAGAATTACAGGAAAAGTTTGGAAAACATTTAAAAAAAAACGATTTCCAATGGGTTTTCACTAATAACATTTCACTGTCTTATGAAGGGATGTTGACTCTTGTTGAGTAAACACCTATTGGTATTTTCAGGATTTCGAGTTTTTTAAGGCTAAATTAACCGGTCGGTCCCCTTAAGAGTCTTCCCGCACTTGCCGGGTTAAAACTATATAAGAGTTATATATTTATTTTCTATATTAACCCGTAAACGGCAGCAAAGCTCATAAGAGGTTTTACTGGGCGACGGCGGAAAAGCTCTTAAGAGGGAGGCCTAAAACAAACATTTATACGGCCCCAGTAGAACTAAAAAAAATATTTTTTTTTTTTTTCCCTATTCCTCATAAAATTATCACTCCTCCACATCCCCCTCCTTCCCCCTTTTCCCCTCCCCCTTCAATTATCACCTATTTTCCCTGTTATTCCCTAATTCATTGGTATATTTTTGTGCTAACATTAGCAAAATGTGTGGAGGATGTGCTTACGTGCCTAGCGAGTGTGTTATACAACCGAGTGTGTGAATGAGTAGGCTCAGTGTGGCTTGAGGCCTCGTAGAGGGAGGGGTTGCCTCAATTTTCTCCATAATTCATGAATGGGCTGGTCCATCTATATTCGCGATTTTGACCAGATTTGTTTTATTTTCACTTGTTTTATTGTTGTTACAGGTTACTATCTTCATAGTGAAGGTAAAATAGGCTCATATGAATAAGTAATAACGATATTTATTGTAAAATGACGATTATAGGCCTGAATGGAGCCAATATGCTCGCCCATGGGCAGCTAGTTCAATATCCCCCCCTCGCCGATGCCTGGTTAATTACCAAATATAAAATGTAATAGAAACATACTTACATAATTTTAATGTTCGTGGACATACAGTAGTGCAAGTAATAGTTGCTCTTCTGCAAATCTAAAATGGGAAAAGGGTGGAATTTTCCATATATGTATACAGGTATATAAAATATTTTCAAAATTTAATGTGTGATATCACCAATGTAAGAGTTCCTAAAGTTCCTAAAAGTATGCTTTGCTTAAGACATTATGAGGTACGCTGCTGATGGTGGCTGGATTTAAAACCATAGGAAGACCATTCCAAACTATGCTAGGCAATGCTATACATATCATTCCTAAACTGACCTGGATAAAGAAGCAGCAGAAAGTTGCAAGATTAGCAGCCATCAAGGTTATCCAAACTGGTGTCGCAAATGGCCTGGCAATGCTCTGCCATCCTGGTAGCGGTGGTGGGTTATGCAGCTGGACGGTGACAGATTGATCCAAAATTCCTTCCGAGACATCGAAGGCTTTAGCGCGGTCCAAAGAGATGTAAAATATATTCGCCGTGAAGTCATACTCATCATATTCCAGCATCCCAAGCAGACCTCTCCACTTTCCTCCTACCTTTATTGCCCACAACATATCCTTAGACCTTTCAGTCATGGTGTAGAAAAAGTTGATTTTATTTGCCAAAACCTCAAGCAAAGGCAACACCGGCTCTCTTGTTGTCGTTTTTGGTGTGGTAAAGCAAAGGTTTCTCATCAAACCAGGTAGCGAGGTGGAACATAGAGTGGCAGCTTGTAGGGAACCTGTCTGAAAGAGTGCTTCCCAGGTAGTGAAGGTATGACGATGCCAGCGGCCAAGCATATGTGGAGAAGATGAGCAAAATGGTTGATGGGTGTAGACAGCAAGGGAAGTCGGTTCCGCGTGTATAGGCACCATAATTGCTAGACTGTGTACGGATTTCAATAAAGGCTGGTTAAATAGACATGACACTTACATTAAATCCAATGATTATCAATAACAAATGTCTAGGAGGAAGGGTGCCAGAATCTCGACCAATGGTTAACTTGAGTGTCGTTGTGTTGCAAATCACCAGATTAATTGGCAGAGCTAGAGATGGCGAGGGTATTGTGACGCTTCTGCATAGTAGCCACGTGCGGGCATGCGCGCGTGTCGGCTACACAGCCGTTTAGAAACCGGCTGGCGGCAGCCGGCCGGCCGGCTTTTCCTTAGTATATATCCTACGACAATGTAACTAATGTCTGGGATATTCTTATGTTGTTTCACAGCTTGTAGCTGCCCTTATTCTTAACCAATGCATCTTAGTATATTTTATTCTCGATAGTTGATTGTTTCATTATAATATATAAGATGTAAGTCTAGTGAGAGTGGGAGGAGACGAGCGGGAGAGAGAGACCGACTGGGGGACATTGCTTCGCGCGGAGAGTCTAGCTTGGGACAAGCCTGATGTGCCACATGCATTTGATTGCAACGTTAGGCTTGGTTTCGACTCACGCACGGGGTAGACGATTTTGACCCGGCAACTGTGTTGAGTGTTGCCAAGCCTGGGATGTATTCTGCATGCCTAGGGCGGGGTCCAGACAGATTCAAGACTCAGAGCTCACCTCACTGTCGTACCCTTCGGACTCCCTTGATATCTATCCCTCTCAACCCCACTTAGAAACTTTCTCTCTTACTTTGTATACCTTCTTTCCACTACTTCACCAATCTATTTAATTACCCCATCCCCTTGATAGACCTTATATCTATTATTGTATTAACGACGAGCTCTCAGATAACTAGATAGGATTTTGGGCCTTATGCACAGATGTAATTGTTAATGAGACCTAGGAAGTTTTTTGGTTGTCTCTTATTTGGTGGTTTCATGCTTGCTAGTGTGTTCTTGTGTCAGGTTAGCAGGGGTTAGACCGGAGGGGAGGCTTTTTGCGATCCTTTAAGTAAAGTCTGCTGGTGCGAGTCCTGTGGACCCGCACGACTTTACTAGGATACCCATGGGAGTCTGGGGGCATTTTCTTGTCTGTGTCCCTGTGTGTCTAGCGTTGTGTTGTGTGAGGGCCATTGCCTAGTCCACTCAGCACTGCGCTAGCACGTCTTGCTTTTGTCTTAGGGTCGCCAGGAGAGAGTCAGATACTTGCGATCTGAGTCTCTCAAGAGAGCACCCTTTCAATTAGAGTAATTTGGCGCACAGACCTGGGAACGTCCCTAGGCTAGAGCAGGTGGCTCAGCCCGGGCATCCGAAGCCTATATCCTTCCAGCTAGACCTCTGCCACCTGGCAGATTAACAGCTAGGGGTTTATCATCTCTGTATGCTTGTTATTGTGCCACAGTTTACCGTTTTTGTGAGCATTGTGAGTCAGGGTGTGGCTTAGAGACTCTGTCCGAGCAGGCTTGCCTGACTAAGAGTGAGAAGCACACCTGTATGTGGTTATGTTGCGAGTTGCTGCCTTTATTTAATTATACCTATGCCATTATACACTGTATGGCCTATCACTAGTATTTATTCCTGCTTATGAGTTAAGAGTTCTCTAAATCCATAACGTACTTTCTTTGCTAAGCATCAGATCCTACAGTAGCCGCGTGTAGTTTAGAAACTCGCATCTTGTCTACCGGTACGATGTTTTGAGGACTGTTTGCTTTCACCTTCTTTCACGCAGGGGTGATTAGTTGTATTAATTAACGTAACGTTAAATGTACTTTCTTCTAGTTTGTTATTAAATTGTTTCTGCAATTTAATTCCGTTATCTATCTTTTCCTTGAAGCTTTAAGTCAACTTAATTGTGTGATCTTTTATATAGCCTGCTTGACTATCAGCAGTCTATAGTGCGTGCACCCTGTAACCGAGTCATAGGATACCTCGTTGTCCAGGCAGGACTCTTGACGGTTTAGGGTGGTTTGTTGCCTGGGTTTATAGATAAGGGTTGGATCTAGCGTTTTCCGTTGTTGCTTGTTGCCGCATACCTAGTCCAATAGAAAGAGCCCAGTGTTTATATATCCCAGGACGTAACAAATGGCGACCTTGCATAGGATTTACTGAACAGAGGAATATAGTGGTCATTTGTTTTGAGATTCCTTATGATTAGAGGAATACAGTGGACATAGAGATTTTTTTTGGAGCAACCAATATAACACATTAAAGACTTTAAATAACATTAGTATATACATACTTGCATAGGAGATAAGGCACATTCTATAACCGTGATAATTACTGCAGTATACAAACATGTCTAATACATCAGAACACAGTGATGGGTCAGGTCACGATACGGGCTCGGAGGGAGAAAGACCTGTGGAGTGGCTAGTCGATAGTGAGGAGGGTGCTAGAAGATTTTTAGAGGTGCCCCTTACCGCTGCCAGGGTGTTGAAGCTGAATAAGTATGGCTTAAAGTGTGTGGCAGGTCTTCAGGGTCACCAGGGTTTAAGTGGCATGAGGAAAGATCAGCTAAGGACTTTGATATTGGGTTTAGAAGGGAGAGACCTGGGTGGAGAGGCGACTGGGGGCCCCGGTCCCCAGCCCCCCCTCCACGCTACCCCCATATCAAATGTCAGGGTGCCTGAATTTAGTACATACCCCCAAGTTGATGGTCAATGGCAGCGTGGAATTCAATCATAGGGACCCTCTCCATTAAATGCACCTTCCCCTCCTCAAGGGTTGAATCCAGATTTGTTGTTTTGGCTTGAGATGGCCAAGGTTGAGGCCGCTAGAGCTCAGGTTGAGGCCGCCGAAAGACAGGTTAGTGTGCAGGCTGAGGTTGCTAGAGCTCAGGCTGAGGTTGCTATACGAAAGGCTGAACTGCAGGCAGAGTCTACTAGGTATCGGGCTGACAGGGAGCTGGAGAGATCTCGAGTGGAGGTAACAGGGCGAAATATTGGGGGAGGTAACAGACATCGGGACCAATCATTGTCGCACCTGCTTAAACTAGTTCCTGTGTTCGATGAATTAGGTGTGGCTGAGTTTTTTATGCGATTTGAGAAGAAGTGTCAGGAACACCAGTGGCCTCAGGAAAAGTGGGCAGCATTAGTTTCATCAAGACTCCTAGGAAAGGGGCTAAAAGCGTATGATGCACTACCTTTAGAGTCCTGTGTAGTTTATGATGAGCTAAAGAAGGCTGCGCTACGGGCCTATGAGTTACAACCAGAAACTTACCGCTTGAAGTTTCGGGGTGTTACTAAGGGCAAGGATAGTACCTTCCTAGAACACGCCCGGGACTTGTCTGATGCACTACGACATTGGCTGCGTTCTGAGAGGGCAGCTACTTTTGAGGAGTTGAGTGAGCTGGTTCTCTTGGAGCAGTTCTTTAAGTGCACAGGCGGGGACTTAACATTATATATAAAGGAAAAAAATCCTAGAACTCTCCATGAGGCAGCAGAAATGGCTGACCTCCGACTGTCATTAATTCGAGGGTGCGGAGCAGCAGCTAGGAGTGAGTCGGGTGCAAAGGATCGTACCCCTCCCCCTTCCAAGAATTTTGATACACATAAATACACAAAACCATCTAGCACTGACAATAAAACTGAACATAAACCAAATACCGTCCCGTATAAGAAGTCTAATGGTACCTCCCACTCCCAAGGGAAACCAAAGAGTAAAGAGTGCTTTGCATGTCACAAGGAGGGTCACTTTGCAAATGCTTGTCCGAACAAGCCACCAAACAAGGTTGTGTCATTGGTCCGCAGCATAGGGGTGTCGCCTATATCTTCTGAGTTTGCCAAGGGTAGTTCGTCAGAGGGTGAGACACAGCCTGTGTTCAAGAGTCAGGAAGGCTCGAACCCTGTCCGCGACGTCTTTGGGGGTCATAGAGGGCTTGGTTTTGTGAGGTGGGCTGGCGAAAGGCGAGGAGTTAAGCTATTGCGTGATACGGGGGCTTCTCAGACCTTGTTAAAGAACTTTACTGCTAGACCGATTAACGCTGCTCGGGTGGTGGTAGTTCAGGGGATCAATGCTACGAAGTCCTACCCGCTGGTGCGGATGGAGCTGGAGGTGGGTGGTGTGGCAAAGGAGCTGGATGTGGGAATTGTAGAGAACTTGCCTGTTGGGGGCGTCGACATCCTCCTCGGCAACGACTTTGCGGTGCCTGCTTCTAAGGTTTCACCCTTGGTCGTTGCCGAGAAGGCGGCCGACGTTAGTAGGGAGGAACAGGAGTGGGTTGAGAAGTGTAGCGTACAAACCATGGCGTGTGTTGTGACGCGTTCTCAGACATCCGGAGCCTTGCAGCCACCACCTCAGTCTATCAAACCGCAGAGGATAGGTCACAAGAAAACGGGAAGTGTTGGTCAATTGGAGAGTTTTGAGCCGGCAGTGTTTCTTGGTGACTCATTATTGGCACCTATGTTAGAGTCTGGAGAGGCTCCGGGGCCTTTCACCGCTAGTGCAGGTGCAGGGCAGGAAGAGACTCTGCGACAGCATCGTTATGCGCAGCGTGAGGAAAGGATGGCTCAGCGGGACATTGGAGGTGGAAATAAATTATTTAAGATGAACTTGGATAATCTCGCACCTGCTGATATATGTTCCTTGCAGCTGGAAGATCCTGAAGTCAGGGCGTGTGGTAATGGTGCTGTCGAACTGGAGAGCGATGGGGATGCGCAGCCTGGTGATTTTTTCTTGTCCGAGGGGATCTTGTATCGGAGACATCAGGATCCCAAGAAAAAGTGGGATGGCGGGTCAGGATTAGTGGACCAGTTAGTAGTACCGAGGGTGTGCCGTGAGAGCTTATTGAGATTAGCTCATGATGTGCCTTTGGCAGGGCACCTGGGGGCACGTAAGACGGAGGCAGCTCTAAGCAAGCTTTTCTGGTGGCCTGGGTTAAAGGCGAGTGTCGTGTCATGGGTGACACAGTGTCACACTTGTCAAGTTGTTGGGAAACCCAATCAGGTCATCCCGAGAGCCCCGTTACAACCCCTCCCTGTCATTGGGCCGCCCTTCAGCAATGTAGTTATCGATATGGTTGGCCCATTGCCCCCCACTAGTGCCGGCAATAAATTTTTACTAACTGTAATGGATGTAGCAACACGGTATCCAGATGCTCACCCCATACGCAACGGGATGGCTAAGACTGTTGTCAAAAACCTACTTGTCTATTTCTCTCGTTATGGCTACCCTCAGGAGATCCAGTCTGATCAGGGATCCAATTTTACTTCTGCTCTGTTTAAGCAGACCATGCAGCAACATGGGATAGTGTCTGTGGTGTCATCTGCCTACCATCCCGAGAGTCAGGGAGCTTTGGAAAGGTGGCACTCGACTCTCAAGAGTATGTTGCGGTGTTATTGCATGGAAAATGGGAAGGACTGGGATCTAGGTCTCCCATACGTTTTATTTGCTGCGAGAGAAGTACCTGGGGAGAGCTTGGGATTTAGCCCGAACGAGTTGGTTTTTGGACACAGGGTCAGGGGGCCCCTCCACATAGTCAAGGAGATCTGGGAGGGAGTCACAAAGCCATGCTCGCTTCTAAAGTATGTAGTTGAAAGCCGTGAGAGAATGCTAAAGAACTTGGAGGTAGCAGGTCGGAACCTTAAGAGTTCACAAGCTCAGATGAAGGACAGATACGACCAGAAAGTGAAGCTGAGGGAGTTTGAATTAGATCAGGAGGTACTGATACTACTGCCTCTGGTGGGACACCCCTTGTCTGCCAAGTATTCTGGTCCGTATCGGGTTGTAAGGAAGGTTTCTGATCTAGACTATTTAGTAGCTACTCCTGATCATAAGAAAAAGAACCAACTTTGCCATGTAAATGTGATGAAAGAGTATGTGAGGCGCCCCTCCGAGCCTCTCACTGTCCCGGTGTTGATCTGCCGCGATCGTGGTGGAGAAGGAGGAAGGGACAGTCAAGCTGCGGGAGAGGATAATTGGGATTGTCATGTTTCCGCGGATCAGTGGGCGGGGAATTATAGACAAGTGGCTCACGAGTTGATATTGCACCTGCCTGAGCAACAGCGTGTAGCTGTGCAGCACTTGTTTGATTCAAACCCAGCTGTTTTCGCGGAGCATCCTGGCCTCACTACTCAAGCGGTGCACGATGTCAATGTTGGGGACCACCCGCCCTTTAAATCAGTGCCATACCGTATTCCCCCTATTAAATTACCAGCACTTAGGGAAGAGCTGGATTATATGCTGAAACGTGGGCTGATTTCTGAGGGTGCAGTAAGGTGGACTTCCCCAGTCACACTGCAGCCCAAACCAGATGGCAAGGTGCGGTTTTGTATAGATTTCCGCAGGTTGAATGGTTTAACCCCCACAAATGCCTACCCTCTCCCTCGCGTGGACGACAGTGTGGATAAGATAGGAAAAGCCAAGTTCCTCACTAAGATAGACCTTGTTAAGGGTTATTGGCAAGTGCCCTTGTCTGAGCGAGCGCGAGAGGTGTGTGGGTTTGTGGTGGACGGTGCCACATATCGTTGCCATGTTATGCCATACGGGCTGAAAAATGCCCCTGCAACGTTTCAGAAATTAATGAACGACATTGTAGCCGACATTCCCAACTGCACGGTGTACCTAGATGAAGTCATAATAAACGACGATGATTTTAACAGTCACTGTGCTCACATCGGACAGCTTTTTAATAAACTGAATGAAGCAGGTTTGGTGGTAAACCTGGGTAAGTGTGATTTTGTCAAAGCCACAGTTTTGTACCTGGGGTTCCAGGTGGGGATGGGTCAGGTGTGCCCTCCATAGACAAAGATCAAAGCCATCGATCAGTTTCCCCAGCCTACGACTAAGAAACAAATCATGCGGTTTCTAGGTATGGTAGGCTATTATCGTCGCTTCATCAAAGGCTATTCGACTGTACTTGCACCTTTAACTGACTTATTATCTAAGGACAAGAAGTTCCGGTGGGTTCCTGAGTGTGCAGAGCCGTTTTCCTTGGTGAAACACCTGTTATGTACCCACCCCATACTCAGAGCCCCGGACTTCAGCAGACCTTTTCAGCTGGCGACTGATGCCAGTGGCGTAGGGCTGGGGCTGTCTTGTTACAGACAGATGATGAAGGTATCGAACATCCAGTGAGTTTTTACAGTACAAAATTCAATAGTGCACAAAGGAATTACTCTGTAATTGAAAAATAACTCCTGGCGATAGTGCTGGCGCTCAGGCACTTCGATGTATATGTTCCTGCTTTCGGACCATTCGTAGTGGTTTATACCGATCATCACCCTCTGAATTTCTTGGATCAGTTTCATAACCGGAATATGAGGCTGACCAGGTGGTCACTCATGCTTCAGGAGTATAATCTGGACATACACCATATTGCCGGTTCTGATAACGTGATAGCGGATTGTCTATCAAGGGTGGATGATGTTGGTTAGACTGCCACAGGATTGAGGGTTGAGTGTGGAGGAAAATAGGCTGTCACTGTAGTTCAGCCGAAAAAACAAATTAAAAAAGCAAAAACCTTATAAAAACTCTTTATTTTTTATAACGTGCAGAATTTTGTATAAGATGTTGTAGCAGTATCTAAGTTGAATGTTTTCGCTTATTGTCGCTAAGTTAGTTGAACTTGCTCGATGGAGCGCAACAGTCTTTATTTTTTGTATATATAGTGCCTTGTGTCGCAACAGTGTGTGGTACTATGAGAAGCTTTCTGTTAGATATGAAGAACTTAGTCAAGGGTCTTATATCTTGGGGGAGGTGTGACGCTTCTGCATAGTAGCCACGTGCGGGCATGCGCGCGCGTCGGCTGCCCAACCGTTTAGAAACTGGCTGGCGGCAGCCGGCCGGCCGGCTTTTCCTTAGTATATATCCTACGACAATGTAACTAATGTCTGGGATATTCTTATTTTGTTTCACAGCTTGTAGCTGCCCTTATTCTTAACCAACGCATCTTAGTATATTTTATTCTCGATAGTTGATTGTTTCATTATAATATATAAGATGTAAGTCTAGTGAGAGTGGGAGGAGACGAGCGGGAGAGAGAGACCGGCTGGGGGACGTTGCTTCGCGCGGAGAGTCCAGCTTGGGACGAGCCTGATGTTGCCATATGCATTTGATTGCAACGTTAGGCTTAGTTTTGACTCACGCACGGGGTAGACGATTTTGACCCGGCAACTGTGTTGAGTGTTGCCAAGCCTGGGATGTATTCTGCATGCCTAGGGCAGGGTCCAGACAGATTCAAGACTCAGAGCTCACCTCACTGTCGTACCCTTCGGACCCCCTTGATATCTATCCCTCTCATCCCCACCTAGAAACTTTCTCTCTTACTTTGTATACCTTCTTTCCACTACTTCACCAATCTATTTAATTATCCCATCCCCTTGATAGACCTTTTATCTATTATTGTATTAACGACGAGCTCTCAGATAACTAGATAGGATTTTGGGACTTATGCAGAGATGTAATTGTTAATGAGACCTAGGAAGCATTTTTGTTGTCTCATATTTGGTGGTTTCATGCTTGCTAGTGTGTTCTTGTGTCAGGTTAGCAGGGGGTAGACCGGAGGGGAGGCTTTTTGCGATCATTTAACCCGTCCAGCCCTGGCTAGTTTTGTAATGTTTGTTCACCAGAACCCGGCCGGTTTTCAAAAAATTGTTTTATTCCAGAAACAATAGCGAATGGGTTAGGAATGAAGGAAAAACCACGAAAAACCGCTCAAAAAGCTTAAAGAATGGTCCTACAGAGCCCCCGAAAACGTATTTTACAAGAGTAAAAAATTGAAGGCAATTACCCCAAAAAACCAGGTTATTGCGAGCTCACGCGCACGCACGTGGACTTTGAGAGTTTTCAACCATCGGCACGGTTGCGTAGGATACGTACACAGTTCCCATACAAATCTGAGACCCCTTGAGTGGCTACACCTGAGGTTACGGTCGGCGCAATTAGGGTTACGCGCCAGGCGCGTCTCTGGGGCTGTGTGTTACATACATCGCCGACGCGTCAGGCGCGTCGCTGGGGCTGTACGGGTTAAGTAAAGTCTGCTGGTGCGAGTCCTGTGGACCCGCACGACTTTACTAGGATACCCGTGGGAGTCTGGGGGCATTTTCTTGTCTGTGTCCCTGTGTGTCTAGCGTTGTGTTGTGTGAGGGCCATTGCCTAGTCCACTCAGCACTGCGCTAGCACGTCTTGCTTTTGTCTTAGGGTCGCCAGGAGAGAGTCAGATACTTGCGATCTGAGTCTCTCAAGAGAGCACCCTTTCAATTAGAGTAATTTGGCGCACAGACCTGGGAAAGTCCCTAGCCTAGAGCAGGTGGCTCAGCCCAGGCATCCGAAGCCTATATCCTTCCAGCTAGACCTCTGCCACCTGGCAGATTAACAGCTAGGGGTTTATCATCTCTGTATGCTTGTTATTGTGCCACAGTTTACCGTTTTTGTGAGCATTGTGAGTCAGGGTGTGGCTTAGAGACTCTGTCCGAGCAGGCTTGCCTGACTAAGAGTGAGAAGCACTCCTGTATGTGGTTATGTTGCGAGTTGCTGCCTTTATTTAATTATACCTATGCCATTATACACTGTATGGCCTATCACTAGTATTTATTCCTGCTTATGAGTTAAGAGTTCTCTAAATCCGTAACGTACTTTCTTTGCTAAGCATCAGATCCTACAGTAGCCGCATGCAGTTTAGAAACCCGCATCTTGTCTACCGGTACGATGTTTTGAGGACTGTTTGCTTTCACCTTCTTTCACGCAGGGGTGATTAGTTGTATTAATTAACGTAACGTTAAATGTACTTTCTTCTAGTTTGTTATTAAATTGTTTCTGCAATTTAATTCCGTTATCTATCTTTTCCTTGAAGCTTTAAGTCAACTTAATTGTGTGATCTTTTATATAGCCTGCTTGACTATCAGCAGTCTATAGTGCGTGCACCCTGTAACCGAGTCATAGGATACCTCGTTGTCCAGGCAGGACTCTTGACGGTTTAGGGTGGTTTGTTGCCTGGGTTTATAGATAAGGGTTGGATCTAGCATTTTCCGTTGTTGCTTGTTGCCGCATACCTAGTCCAATAGAAAGAGCCCAGTGTTTATATATCCCAGGACGTAACAGTATTCTTCAAAATTTCAATTCGAGTGGAAACAGACAGGGTGGGGTCAACATGTATTATGATATGGTTCCCCTGTACAGGTCCCTGTGCCATCTGCTGCACTACCTGTATCACATGCAAAATGTTTACACTCATATTGGCTTCTGTCTCTGACCACCTAACTGCCAATGTCCTAATGTCAGTGGATGAGGCCGAACAGCTGGGGTCATTTTGTGCCAACACCAATAACAGCAGCAGCCTGCAGGTACTCATCCTGATACTAACAACACAACTCTCCTACTGTGGTCATGTTCTCCTTTCTAGACTATTTTTCACACTTATGAAAGTATCGACAACCTGAAATATTAAGTTTATCTGACCTGACAAGACAGATTACTATCATTTTAGCTATCCTTGCCACCGATGGACCAGGAATGTGCTGGTGAATATTTTATGATGTATGAGGTAAACATATGTTAAAGGTTAATGTTAGCAAATATGTCTGGGAAAAGTAATACCTATTTTTCATTTTTCAAATGCTGTCAAACCTTTAGGATCAACGCTTGAAAACGTGTTGATGGATTACCATATAATCACATAATTTGTCACTCATGAACATTATATCCCTGCTGCCTTTAGTGAGCTCCTTACCTAACCAACACCCTCTACTGTGTCTACTGTATGTATATCACCCAGGAAAGACTCTTCATTCTTTAAATTATAACACATTACTGAAGCAATACAAGAGACCAATATATAGACAAGTTTCATTAATTTCATTGGGAGGTGTTTGGTGTTGAGTGTGAAATAAATAAATGAGATTAACATAAATGACGTAAATATAATATATATATATATATACAGGGTGTTTTAGTTGACGTTTTCATAAATAACAGGACGTATTCGTCATGCAATTATAAGACTTATATTTTATGACATTCGGGGTGAGTATATATAATTACGGATATATATATATATATATATATATATATATATATATATATATATATATATAATTATATACTGCATATATATATATATATATATATATATATATATATATATATACCAGTATATATATATATATATTCTTTAATACATACGAGGTTGAAAGAAATGGCAATTTCTGCATTGGAAATTTTATTATTCAAAGTTTCCAGGTCTCTGACGAGTTTTCGCTGGGTGGCAGGAAGTAGATGAATGAGATGAGCAAAATTCATGGTGGTACAGGGTTACATAAATGTACATGATGATACAGGATATATGACGCGTTTCACTGGACAACCAGCATTATCAAGTAAGGGTAGAATGATATAAAAGGTAAACAGGAAGGGTATATATAGAGGGTGGAGGATCAGAGGAGGTGAAAATCAGGGGGCAAAAGTCTCCTATTGGTGGAGGGGTATTCTAGGAGTGCATAAGGGGGAACCGCTTCACGCAGGCGCACTGGATGCGGGATGGTGTTGGTCGGTTGGCGGGGTCAAAGCTGATTGGCTGCGTGTCGAGGGGCGTGGCCTAAGTTGCGTGGTACGTGTGGCGCCGGTAGAAGACGAAGCTGAAGGAGGTAGCGCGGGGGGCTGCGTCAAGGGCACCGGGGGGCGAGGGGGGCTGTTAGGTCCTGTAGGGTAGTGCCTTTTAGCAGAATGAAGGATCTGAAGGTCTAGAGTTTGGTTGTTGATGTTAGGATGTAAGGCTTGGATATATAACGCTTCGAGTATAGGTAATCTCCTTGGGTCACTTTCTTTATCGAGTATGGTGATGTGTTTCTCTAACTCGTTGCGTGTGAGGTGGGGGTGGTTGGGGGTGAGAGAGTGGTCTTTGATGGCTCCAGCCTGAAGGTGAAGAGTTAACCGACATGAAAGACGAGTCTGCGTCATGCCAATATAGGAATGAGGTCCACAGTCCTCATAATTACAGATATGTTGGTAAATGACGTGATCGTTGGTCATCGGGCTCTTTATCTTGGTGGAAGCTGGTTTGTTGCGGAGAACGAGGTTGGAGGTCTTGGGGGATTTCTATTAAATTATTAATTTGATTTTGTTTTCCGGGTTGGTTGGGTGGACATGCTTGGAGATTATTTCTTTTAAGACGGCCTCGTCATTTTTTGTGTTCAGAGGACATGTAATTGCGGTAGAAGATCTTAATTTCATTGGGGGGGTCAATGTTGGGAGGGCTTTGGGTGTACCATTTTTCAAGATGGTGGTTGATGGTGCTGGAGATGTCGGAGTTGGAGTATCCATTATTCACTAAAACTTGGGATAGTCTTTCTAGTTCCTGGTGGGTGTCGGCCCAGGTAGAGCAG
>JBAKBP010022955.1:0-37841 GCA_037953745.1 Lithodes maja | reverse complement strand
GGACTCGTCAGCCCTTGGTTGGGACAACCTGTCTAGGGAGAGTAAACCTGACACAAATCCGTACTGCTTACCTAAGGGTAAGGCAGGTTAGTGGATGGATTAGCCGAACACCACTGTAGAAAAATAGTGCTAACAAGATACACAGAGGGCCTCGGAGTCGGACGGATCCTGAATTGAGTGGTCAATCCTGTAAGTCCTTCACTAAACTGGCTCGGGTTGTCCCTCTCACAGGGAATAGGTCCGCTTGGGGGCATTCTGTGTATGGCCACCCTCGTAAGGGGAGTAAGGCGTCTGGCAATAGATAGATAGATAGACCTTATTTCTTCAATTTTTTCCTTTATTCTACTTCATTGTCAATTATTATTGTATGTTATATTGTATATTATTGAGGTTGACATCTACAGTGGTTTAGTGACTGGCTTGTTTGGACTAGCTGCTTTACAGATATTAACCATTTTGTTTTCATGTGTTAAGTTACTGCATTGGATTCCTCCCATGATTTTTGTTTTGTATTATTCTCGGTTCCTGAGCGACTGTGCATACTATGAATTGTTCTGGGAGTCTAGTAGTATTATGTTTGGCATTGTTGCGCAGATTAGAATAATCTTAGAGGTACTTTTGAAATACTAATCGCACTACCAATTCGAGTCGGGATAGGCCCCAACTCTGAAACAGTAGATATTTTTGGGTCTCCTTGTATTACTGCTTTAATACAGCAAAGAGGAAGATAACCCTTTTTCCTAGAGAACCTGATTGCCTTGGTGTTTGAGTCAGATATTAAGAGCGTGTCTGTTGCAGGGTTAATGTAGTACGGTGGGCAGTGTTGGGTGCATGACTACAGCATTGTTTGTGTTTTTGCTACGGCGTTTTCTCTTTGGACAGTGCTGTGGGCTAGGCTATTAGAGCATCTGCTTTCCCCGAACCTCCCCTCGTAACAATAGAAATATATATATATATATATGTACAGCAGGAATAGAAGAACAAAGTACGCTACGAACAGTTCCATACTTTATTACCAAACGTTTCGACATCACACTGGTGTCATCTTCAGTGGTCTTCTTCGTAGTACATCGGAGAGAGGAGTGTTCCTTGGGAACCGTATCTTCAGTAGGCATAGAAGAACAAGTATATATATATATGCACTGAATTTCGGTGTGAGCATCCTAGGTTCGAATCCCTGGACTGCCACATGTACTTGTTTGATTTCATTAATTGAGTTTAGGAGTAAAGTCGATTGGTGGAGGTAACATAATAATATATATTTTGTTCCTTATTGAATATTTTTTATATATATATATATATATATATATATATATATATATATATATATATATGTTACGACCGGGCACTCGGGTACACTAGGGCTCTTACACAGGACTCGAGTATGGCTCGCTGCCACAACGGAAACACACGATCCCAACCCCAGAGTACTGCCAGCCGAACAAAAAACGCCACTACCCTCCAGAGTTCTATCTGCTATAACGGGGTATACAAGAACTCGGTACTAGCGTTTCACACAACAGACTAATAACAAGACGGGAGTTATCTAGTCTGGTCAACAATCAAACAAAGAAGAAAGTACTACAACACTAAAGAATAGTGTTGGCCGAAGCCGAAGTAATCCACCCTTGAACTAAGAACTTAAGAAGTCCTCCACCCTCTACTTCGGATCGGCACTATTACGTTACGTTAAACAATAGTCCTCGAGCATCAAGCAAGGAATCTTCTGATAAGTTAGATGCTTCTCGAATACTCATAAGAAGTAAGTATCGGATTTTGAACAGCAATTTAATGAATAACTCACTGGTAATTAAAGGCTTTAAATTGACATAAGAAGAATTATAAGAATAAGCAATAGGATATGGCAAACATTAAAAAGAAGTACTCCGACAATGCACTGACAATAGCCTACTAGGATTGTGCTCGTGGGCCACTAATCTCTAAAGTAGCTAAGCGTGCCACACATGAAATCAATAGTGCATAAACAATAACATACATAAGGAGAAGCTTCAATACTATGCTGTATCTGCTGGTCGAGCAAAGTCTAGCTGGGATATCTAAGGTTAGGAAACAATGGCTGAGCAAGCGGCTCGTAGCCTAGCGAGGTCCTTAAGACTGTGCGGCCAAATTACGTTAATTGACGGGATGCTCTCTTGAGAGATCCAGATCACTAGTATCTGGTTCTCTCCTGGCGATCCTCTCAAAGTCAAGCAAATGAGATAGCACAGTGTTGGGTGGCAGAGGCAAAAGCCCTCACTCGCAACACAGTGCTAAACTCCCACGGTACACAGTCAGAAAGACCACCTAGGCTTCCACGTCTCCGTTGCAATTGTACTGGTTCAACCGCAACCTAGTACTCATAGAAATCACAACTCAGAAACCCTATCCCAGTCTAGCATTGCCTAAACCAGCAGAAAACAGGAACATGAATAATCGCACACAGGGAAATGCATATACGAGTGCAACAAACATCAATCAATCCTATTCTAGTTAACCCTTCCAAAAATAGGCTATCTAACAGGCACTTATCTCGTGAGAACTCAAGCGATAATACTTTGGCTGACTAAATCTGCACCAAAGGGGTCATTGGTTAAAAAGGGACGAGAAGAGAAGAAGATAGGCTGTTCAGAGAGTAGAGAAAGTTCACATCAGTCGGAAGAATATGGATAGTTGCAAGGGATATGAGAAGTCGCTCTGCCTGATGAGTTCTAAGGGACAATGCGGCTAGACTTCCCTTTTTATACTCGGCCCTCTAGTGAGCATATCACCAACTACTAAGGACCGCCCACTAGCAATCATTACGTAATATTCTCTCTCAATCTGGGATCGACAAAGGATTTCCCACGCACTGAGAGGGAGGAGGAGGAGAGAGGGAATTAGGCCTACCTGCCCGCGTGGCGCACTCACTGGTCCCCGTTACATACTCTCTCTCTCCTCTCATCATTACAAATAAGTCCCACACACAACACTTATAACTAATGATATAAAATAGAACTCGTTGACTCAGATGAAAACAAAATACATATTTATAATACTTATAGTTACAACGGCTCACATAAACTAAGTTAGGAAACTCTACACAGACTACAGCCAAAGTTCCTGCCCTGACGATCCTAGCGAGAGTGGGGCCTGACTGGGCGTTCTGTACAGCATGCTCATCCTCGACATGCGTCACACCTCCCCCAAGATTTTACTTGCTCAACCCTGAGCTAAAATCTGATATACAGAACCCCATCAAACCCCTCACACCCAGCGACCGCATGGCACTAAAACAACGCTGAGTTTATCACTAAAACACATCTTATAAAAAAAAAAATTCACATTTCATAACTCCTCCCAACAATAGTAAAAGACATAATATCATGCTCCCAGAGCGAGCTTACAGCAGCTCAGCCGTTTGATAGTTCGTGGACTACTCAAACTCTATAGGCTATGACAAACTTATACAATTATCTATATTAAAAGAAAGAGTTTTTTTTATGATTTTTATATTTTAATATGTTTTTTTCCGGCTGCACTATAAGGGCAGCCTATTTTCTTCTATACCAAACGCTCAACTCCTGCTTTACGACCCAATACGCTGGGCTACAATCGCGAGCCAACAAGCACCAGCGCAAAATACTATTCAAACTAAAGCAGGAGGCTACCCGTGTGTCAATCTACCCAGGATCATATACCCTTGAACGACCATCTGCAACCACGTTATCACAACCGGCAATATGGCGTATGTCCAGGTTATATACCAATAACCTTAGTGACCACCTGGTCAGCCTCATATTCCGATTGTGAAACTGGTCCAAGATCTTGAGAGGGTGATGATCTGGGTAAACTACAACGACCGGACCATAGGCTGGAACATAGACCTCGAAATGCCCCAGCGCATCATCGTCCTTTTCACTTTCATTCATCAGGTTCTGAAACGTTGCTAGTGCATTCTTAAGTCCGTCAGGCATAACATTGCACTGGTAGGTACTCCCGTCCACAACAAAACCACATACCTCTTTGCACGCTCGGACAAAGTTACAAGCAACGACCACTCACGACATTCCTTATCCCTCAGACCCTTCGTCCACACGTAATCCAGCTCTGCTTGCACCATAGGCTGTCGAGCAGGATTTATACGGTAGGGAATTAAACTGAGCCTTGCACTATCTCCAGCCTGCATGTCGGATTCTACCCCGTACATCAGGCCTGGAGAAGCAACAAACATGCGAAAGTACTGCCATAGCCTAGTAAATAACTGCCTTGCACTGTCTCCACGAACAACATGCCTAGTGCCCTCCCACAACCCAGCCGAGACCGCAGCTTCTAACCTGTAGTCTCCCTCCTTCTCCACCTTCGTCCCTAGAACAGCCAGGTCATGAGAGGGATAATCAGTACCACCCGTGCAGTCACTCCCACAGTTCATTATTGCTAAGGCTTCCCCGCCGATACCGTACATGCGCACCCCCGCATTCCTTGTGACGACATCTGCCTGCGCAGCATCACCGCTTTCAGCGACATGGCCAGATACAGTCGGTCTATGGTAGGGCTGTTGCATTAGACTAGAGCAGCATTGGAGGCTATGCGACGACCGGGCACTGCGATACCACAGCCGACCTTACCAATCTGCTCAATGTCCTCCTTTTGACCACCACCCTTGGCAGCCATGGGTCGACCCTGACCTGGCAACCATGCCAAAGCCTCGTCGCCCACCTTGAACCACCGAAACAACGAGGCTAACGGTCTTTCAACATTCACGTGACCTGCCCGTGGAACATCTTGCACCGCCCGAGTTGTGAGACTCAGGGGCTCGGCACGACCAGTGGGGTATGAACCGAGCTGGTGCTGGAGTGCTGCACACTGCTGCTCAGGCAGGTGCTCTAGCGCTTCCACAGCCACCAGACTCGTGTCCCCCGCCCACTGTTCCGCCCGAGACATGACAATCCCTTCTCTCTCCCCAACCTGTGCCCACTACCCCCTCTCCTTCTCCACCTTGGCCGCGGCAGACCAACGCAGGGACAGTAGGCTGCTCAGGTGGTTGCCTCACAAACTCCTCCAACAGGTTCACATGACATGCTTCCCGTCCTCGTGTTTAATCTCGACAGCACCATTACCACACTTCTGAACTTCCGGATCCTCCAACTGCAGTTTACAAATATCTGAGGGAACCAACCTGTCTAGATGCTTCCGAAGCAACCCAAATCCTTCCCCAATATCAAACTGAGCAATCCTTTTTTCTCTCCGTGTGCAACGTTGCTGCCTCGGAGTCTCTTCCGGCCCTACCTCCTCACTAGCTGTGACAGGTCCTGGGGCCTCTCCAGACTCTAACATAGGTGCCAATACTGAATCACCCAGGAGAGCCGCCGAGTCAAAACTCTTAAAACCAACTCCAGCTTTAGCCTCCTCCTGTTGATCGTTCTCTGCTGGTCTGAAGACGGAGGACTAGGCTGTGACACTTTAGCTGCCCGAGCTCGGGTGACAGCACACGCCATGGGTTGTGCCTGGCACCGCTCGACACACTCTTGTTCTCCCCCACTCACGTCGGCCGGCCCCCTCGGCAACGACTAAGGGTAGAACCTCAGAAGCGGGCATTGCAAAGTCGTTGCCGAGAAGAAGGTCGACGCCCTCCACTGGCAGTTTCTCCACAATCCCAACATCCAATTCACGTGCCACACCATCCCACCTCCAACTCCAACCGCACCAGCGGGTATGACCGAGTTGCATTAATACCTGCACCACTACCACCCGAGCCGCATTTATAGGGTAGCCAGTCAAATTGTTCATCAGAGTCTGGGAAGCACCTGTATCACGCAAGACCTCTACTCCATGCTTGCGCCCCGCCCACATCACGCAACCCCGTCCTCTATGGTCGCAAAAAACATCCTGAGCAGGGTTCGAGCCTCTCAGGTGTTTCTGCATTGGCTGTGCCTCAGCCTCTGACGAACTGCCCCGGGCAAACTCAGAAGACTTCGGAGACACACCAATGTTGCAGGCCAAAGACACAGCTGCTGTAGGTGGTTTGCTAGGACAGACTCTTGCAAAGTGCCCCTTTTCATGACAAAGATAACACTCCAACTCCCCTCTGGGCTTCCCTTGGTACTGGGAAGGGCCCGGCCCCTTCTTAAAGGGACGGTGTTAGTCTTGTGGTCAGTCTTGGTATCATAGCTCTTGTACTTGTTTGCATAATGTATATCACTAACTCGGGGGGGTGGGGTGTCATGCCCCTTGTTACCTGCCTCACTACGCTGGGCAGACCCGCACCCACGAATTAATGATAGCCGGAGGTCAGCCATCTCAGCTGCCTCCTGTAGAGTTTTTAGGGTTCTTTTCTTTAATAGTTAAAGTCATATCTGCACCAGTACACTTATAAAACTGCTCGAGCAGAAACAGCTCAGTCAACTGTTCGGCCGTCTCAGCTTTCTCAGAACGTGTCCAGTTAGCAAGTGCATCTTTTAAGTCCCGGGCATGTTCAAGAAAGGTCGCCTCCCTAGTCTTCGTAACACCCCGAAACTTCAATCGATATGTTTCTGGTTGCAACTCGTATGCCCGTAGGACAGCTCTCTTCAATTCTGGGTAGTCAATGCAAGACTCTAAAGGCAGTGCATCATAAGCCTTCAGACCCTTACCCGTAAGTCTTGAGGAGACCAGAGCTGCCCACTTCTCTTCAGGCCAATTATGCTCCCTACACTTCTTCTCAAAACGATTAAAAAATTCTGTGACTTCAGTTTCACTAAATGCCGGCACCAACTTGACTAAGTGGGACAAGGACTGTTCTCTTACTTGGCCCTCACGCCCATCCGAATCCCTGTCGACTCTGCACGAGTCTTATCTAAATCTATTTGAGCACAATATTTCTCTGAGTCGTACCTAAGCTCAGCCTCGTGCCTCCTAGTCTCATTCTCCTGCTTCCTAGCCTCAATCTCATGCCTCCTAATCTCAGCCTCAATCTCCTTCTCATGCCTCCTAGACTCATTCTCCATTTTAGCAAGCTCGAGTTTAAATATCATCTCAGGAGACAGGCCGGAAGAGGGAGCTGCCACTACTGAAGGAGGGGGGGCAAGAACTGGGGAACCACCATACGCACCGCCCGAGGGCACTCCAATCTTCCAATGCTCATCCCTCTGTGGGAGAGTGCTAACCTCCGGCAACTGAGTGGACGGCACTGTGGGAGTCGAGTGAGAGGGGATCTGGGGAGGAACCCCCCCAAACGCCCTCTCCTCCGAAACCCCATGTCGCCCACGCAACACCCAGGAAATCAGCTCCCCCTTGGACATCCCTCCTACATTGGATAGACCCAAAACCTTGGCTATCAGGTGCAAGCCATAAACATTCACCCAGTCAGCCTCTCCTCCGTCACATGGTACTGCTTACTCACAAAAAGTCTAGCATCCTCCTCACTAGTTACTAACGGCACCTCCTCACTTAGCATCTCTCGCTCCTCGTCAGTACTAGGGCCCGACATACTGAAGTTCACCAAAAAATTCTCGAGACAAAAGTGTTAAACTCCCTTATGCAAGCACTAATTACTAAATTAACTGGAGTCTCTTAAATGCTCTCCTAATTGCCTTACAAAAAAAAATATTCTTCAATATGTACGCTAAAGTACGAACAAACAAATGTTGTACAACTCTGCAAAAAATTATACTGTTCACAAAATCCTAAGCAAGGTCGCCATTTGTTACGACCGGGCACTCGGGTACACTAGGGCTCTTACACAGGACTCGAGTATGGCTCGCTGCCACAACGGAAACACACGATCCCAACCCCAGAGTACTGCCAGCCGAACAAAAAACGCCACTACCCTCCAGAGTTCTATCTGCTATAACGGGGTATACAAGAACTCGGTACTAGCGTTTCACACAACAGACTAATAGCAAGACGGGAGTTATCTAGTCTGGTCAACAATCAAACAAAGAAGAAAGTACTACAACACTAAAGAATAGTGTTGGCCGAAGCCGAAGTAATCCACCCTTGAACTAAGAACTTAAGAAGTCCTCCACCCTCTACTTCGGATCGGCACTATTACGTTACGTTAAACAATAGTCCTCGAGCATCAAGCAAGGAATCTTCTGTTAAAGTTAGATGCTTCTCGAATACTCGTAAGAAGTAAGTATCGGATTTTGAACAGCAATTTAATGAATAACTCACTGGTAATTAAAGGCTTTAAATTGACATAAGAAGAATTATAAGAATAAGCAATAGGATATGGCAAACATTAAGAAGAAGTACTCCGACAATGCACTGGCAATAGCCTACTAAGATTGTGCTCGTGGGCCACTAATCTCTGAAGTAGCTAAGCGTGCCACACATGAAATCAATAGTGCTTAAACAATAATATACATAAGGAGAAGCTTCAATACTATACTGTATCTGCTGGTCGAGCAAAGTCTAGCTGGGATATCTAAGGTTAAGAGACAATGGCTGAGCAAGCGGCTCGTAGCCTAGCGAGGTCCTTAAGACTGTGCGGCCAAATTACGGTAATTGACGGGATGCTCTCTTGAGAGATCCAGATCACTAGTATCTGGTTCTCTCCTGGCGATCCTCTCAAAGTCAAGCAAATGAGATAGCACAGTGTTGGGTGGCACAGGCAAAAGCCCTCACTCGCAACACAGTGCTAAACTCCCACGGTACACAATCAAAAAGACCCCCTAGGCTTCCCACGTCTCCGTTGCAATTGTGCTGGTTCAACCATCCTAGCACTCATAGGAAATCACAACTCGAGGAACCCTATCCCAGTCTAGCATTACCTAAACCAGCAGAAAACAGGAACATGAATAATAGTACACAGGGAAATACATATATGAGTGCAACAAACATCAATCAATCCTATTCTAGTTAACCCTTCCAAAAATAGGCTATCTAACAGGCACTTATCTCGTGAGAACTCAAGCGATAATACTTTGGCTGACTAAATCTGCACCAAAGGGGTCATTGAGGTTATAAAGGGTCGAGAAGGGAAGAAGATAGGCTGTTCAGAGAGTAGAGAAAGTTCACATCAGTCGGAAGAATATGGATAGTTGCAAGGGATATGAGAAGTCGCTTTGCCTGATGAGTTCTGAAGCATGGTGGCAAAAACCTCTCTTTTTATACTCGGCCCTCTAGCGGCATATCTCAAACTACTTAAGGACCGCCCACTGGCAATCATGACATCATATTCTCTCAATCTGGGATTGACAAAGAACTTCCCCCGCGCTGAAAGGGAGGAAGGGAGGAGGGAATTAGGCCTACCGGCCCGCGTGGCGCACTCACCGACCCCACGCCACGTAATATCCCTCCTCTCATCATTACATACAAGTCCCACACACAATACTTATATCTAATGATATAAAATAGAACTCGTTGACTTAGAAGAAAACAAAATACATAATGATAATACTTATAGTACAACGGTTCACATAAACTGAGTTAGGAAACTCTACACAGACTACAGCCAAAGTTCCTGCCCTGACGATCCTAGCGAGAGTGGGGCCTGACTGGGCGTTCTGTACAGCATGCTCATACTCGACATGCGTCACAACAGAGATACTTGAACGACTTCATCTTTTATAAAGATATGCTTCATCTTTCTGACGATTCAGAAGATATGTGTCAATCTTTTGGACAGGTAAAGATATGCTGAAATCTTTAATATGAAACTAAAGGAAATCGAAAAGTAGTGGCTGGGGGCTACGGTTCGTTGACCAGCGGTTTTGTGACACATGTTTGTGTACCTTTTGGGGGTAACCTTACGAGCCTGGGAGCAGTCTTCCTGTGTTATTCCCGGCGAAGTGGGTTCCACACATTTATCCAGGGGTTCATGCTGACACCTGTTGGTTATGGTTTTCTCGGCTTTTCAACGCCATTAAAACAATGCTGTTTGTTTGGTCTTGCCCTCCCGGCGACCTTTTTACAAAGAGGTCTGGGGCAGGTACATTTGGTTTGACATTGAATATAAAACCCGGCGGTTGTACCTTCGGGTGGTTATATTAACGAATTTGCAATTCTCTATGGTTTGCCAAACGATTGATTGATACAATAGGGTATCACGGCCTTCAAGACGGCGATCTATGAGGGCTTCTGGGAGAAGTCGGATTAGAGATTAAGATAGGCTTAGACATTTTATGGGATAAAAAGATGCCTGAATCTTACTAGTGTTTCAAGTATAAAGGGATACTTAAAAGACTTCATCTTTAATAAAGATATGCTTCATCTTTATGACGATTCAGTAGATATGCTTAAATCTTTTGGACAGGTAAAGATATGCTGAAATCTTTAATATGAAACTAAAGGTGTACCTTTTTGGGGTAACCTTATGAGCATTAATTCCTGGAAATTTTCTCTTTCCAGGGCGGAGTTCCGGCGTTGCGCCAGGTGATCAGGTAGATCCCGGGGGTGGGGTAGATTTCCCCCAGTCTCTGTCATGTCGGCACTTGAACCTCTCATTGCTGTATGTTCAACGCCGTTATGCTCAGGTCTCCCTAATTTTGCTCACAAGCTTTGCATTAAATGTGTTAAATGCAGAGATCAGTCACGGGGGGATATAGGTGACAAAGAATTGCACTATTTGTAACCTCGTAAGTGTTAAAGTTTTAATTCAAAAGGATAACACTGCGGCGGTAGCTTTGCAAGAAGTGAACCAACTTCTCGCTACTTATTCAACGAATGTAGCACATACAGCGTTGCAATGTGATAACCTTGAGCTTTGGGAGCTTCTAATTATCAAACATGCCCCCCCCCCCCCCTCAGTGTAAGATACGTGCACGTAAGACCTCAGAGTCTGGGCGGGGACAGGTTGCCACACCCTCCCCCGGCAAATCTAAGAGGCCTCGCTCACCGTCACCATCGGCAACGGCAACGAGGTCCACATCAAGGTCACCCCTGAGGAAGCAGGTGACAGCTTCGGGCCACTCTGCTTCACCTTCAAAGAAGAAGAAAAGGAAGAGAGTGGGGGACCTAAAGACCTTACTAGTACTAAGCATAAGTCAAGTAGGAGTCATCAATCTTCCACAAAGGGATCCTCCGGTGCGAAAGGACTCACGGCTATCGCCGGAGCCTGGTACCCCGCTTTCTGCCTCTACCCCCACCAAGTCTAACGTCCAATCTGACAGGTCGGGGGTGGAGTCAGCGAATGTGGTGGAGGATGCCCCGGCGGTCATTTCATCACCTGATATTCATGCTTTTCTACCAGGTAACGTGTGTCAGCCTCTGATTTAGTAGTATCTTACAGAAACTATAAACCTCTAGGGTGCTCGGGTGAGGGCTCCCATTTGGAGAGTATACCAAGCTTGCAAGCGAGTGTCAGCCACAGCCAAGGTGTATGGCGATACTCACAGCCCTGGCAGGACGGAGCACATCCTTTTGTGACTCAAGTGGTGGCTGACGTCCACCGGGATGCCGATGTACCATCTTCTATCCCAGATTTAACATGGCGGCATGGGGAGGTCCCGGCTTCGGCGGGATCTTCCCATAATAGGCCAGACTTAAGGGATGAAGAACGGCGTTCTCTGGGCTCAAAGATGGAAGTTGAAGAGTCGAGTCACCTTCTAGACGACTCTCAGGGTACTGTCGAATCTCCACGGAGTTCGTCATCTGCTAGGTATGTAACTACGGAAGAGATTGATGGATTACTATTAAATGCACTTAATAAGTTCTTTGGCCCTACGCCGGAAACTCCTACATTTGGTATGGGAGCTCCCGCGACGTCGACGAATGTGCGACCTCTGGCTACATCCATTGCTTTAGCTAAAATACCTAACCCTCCTCTTGTGTCAGATCCAATTTCCAATGTGCCAGGCACAGCAGCTCTCACTACTTCCAATGTGCGAGTCATCTCAGACTTAACTCCCCCCCCCCCTTTTAGACAAGGCACCAGTCGAAAAAAGGAGCTATGCCCCGTTTTATACGGGCCTGATGAGTCATGGGTAGCATTGTTCCCAACTAGGCCTGAGGCAGCACAAGCTACTAGGTCGGGGGAGCTCCCTGTACCACATGAGGGGGTTGTTGTTGTTGTTGTTGTTGTTGTTGTTGTTGTTCCCTAAGCTGCCTGGCCGAACAGCCCCGAGTCCCTGAGGAAGGCCACGGCCACGATCGGGCTTTCCCACAGAGCTCTCATTGAGTGAAGGTTGTGTTGTTGGCGTAAGTGGTTGTGTGAAATGCAGTCTTCTATGATGTGTTTAATGGTATGGGGTGCTGTGTTACATCCCGGGCAGGCGTCGACAACGGAGTCATCCAGTCTCTTCTGATAGCTCAGGAGAGCTGGATGGTGTCCGCATCTCAGCCTGGCCAGGTGGACTCTGTCCTCGCGAGGGAGGGAGGATTCGGAAGGATGGATTTCGGGAGGTCGTGCATGCAGCTGCGTGTTGTCTGTGAGTGAGTGGATGGATTGGCGAGAGATATGAGTATGGATGTGCTTCTGGAAGTTGGTTCGGGGTGGGCAGGGAGGGAGAGAGGACAATAATTGTGTGTGATACCGTGTGCTGGGTGTTGTTTTGATATTTCTTGGTGTCTGTGGATGTGTTGCCATGTAGTTTAGTGGGTGGTCTTGGTTCGTGGAGGCTGCTGCCAGGAATTGAGTGCCTCTCATGTCCAGATGGTCTTTGACTTTGAGGATTTTGGTTTCTTGATGTAGATGATCTGTGGGTGCAGTAGCTGTGCAGCCTGTAATGATCTTCAGGGCTTTGTTTTGAATCGTCTGTAAGGTCTTATGATGTGTTTCAGCTAGGTTAGAAGCCCAGGCTGGGCTTGCGTATTCCATTACTGATCTTATGTATTGTTTATATACTGTGGTGGTAGTTTCTTTGTTGTGTCCAAATTTTGTGTGAGCAAGTGACCTGAGGGCGTTAAGTCTGGGTGTCAGTTTCTTTTTAATGTTTGTGGTGTGCTGTTTGAATGTCATATGAGTATCATATGTTACTCCTAGGATTTTGGGTGTGTGTGTATGTGTTAGGGGTGTGTTGTTTCTGGTGAGTTGAGGGATGTATTCGTGTTCACCTGTCCAGCTTGTGAGCAGGGTTGCGGTGGATTTGGCTGGGGCTAGATTAAGTCTGTTTGTAGTGCACCAGCCATGTAGTGTGTTGAGATAGGGTTGAAGGAGATCTGTTGCTCTTCTTGGGTCATGGTGTGTGCATGTGAGTGTTATGTCATCTGCATAGGAGGCTAAGTTTATTTGGGGAGTATTGGGTGTAGTTATATCGTGCATGTACAGATTGAAGAGTGCGGGCGATAGGACGGATCCTTGTGGGACTCCGTTTGGAAAGTTTCTGATTTTTGATGACTGACCGGCAAAAGATACGTGTGCACATCTGCCTGCTAGGAAGTTGGCCAGCCACCTTTTTGTGTTGTTGTGCATGTTTGTGTTGTAGATTTTGTTTGTTAGGTTGTGGCGGGGGATGGCATCGAAGGCTTTACTAATGTCGAGTGTGGCTAATAGTGATCTGTGTGGTGGTCTAGCTGAGTTGATGCCGTCAAAAGCTCTTTGTGTAAGGTCTGTGAGAAGAGTGTTTGTGGAGTGCAGTGGTCTAAAGCCATGTTGTGTTGGAGCTAGGGGTAGGTCGGGTGTAATTAGTTGTAATACTAGGCGTTCCATGACTTTGGAGGGGGAGCAAAGGAGTGTGATGGGGCAGTGCGAGGAGGGTAGCGTGGGGTCTTTGTTGGGTTTGGGGAATGTGATGATGATACCATGCTTCCAAATGTCTGGTATTGTGTTGTGTGAATAGCTGTAGTTTGATATATTAGTGAGTGTTTGTATGCCTTGTGGTCCCAGGTGTCTGAGGTGTATGTTGCTTATGTTGTCTAGGCCACAGGCGGGTGAGTGCTTGAGATTGTTGATGATATGCTTTGTCTGGTGATTGGTGAAGGGTGTATAGTCAGGGTCTGTGGGGAATTGTCTCTTACGTCGGATGACACGTCGGTCGTCTTTGTGAGGTTTTAGGTGGCTGACATGTGAGAAGTGATTGATGAGAGTGTTTGCTTGTTGTTTACATGAAGGAGTAGAGTCTGTTGTTGTGATTGCAGCATGTGATTGTGTTGTGTTGCTGTTGGAAAGTGTGATGCTGTTTAGTGTTTTGTAGAGTTTTTTGGGGTTTGTTTTGTGATCAAGTGTTTGTAGGAAGTTATTCCAATTTAGTTTTTGTTGTTCTTGTATTTTGTTGTTAGTTTGGGTGTTGAGTGCTTGAATTTGTTGTGTGATGTCTTGTGTGTGGGGTGCTGGGGAGTGTTTCAGTGTGTCGCGTTGTCTGATGAGGTTTTGAATTTCTGGTGTGAAGTTGGGGTTGTGTCTTTTTCTGTTACCTCTTGGAATGTGTTTCTTGTCAGCGTTTTGGATAGTTTTATTGAGTATGTGTACAGCATTGTTGATGTTAGTGATGGGTGTACTGTTTAGAGTTGTGAAGTGTTGTTCTGTCTCATTTGTAAATGATTCCCAGTTAGCTCTTTTATAATTGGTGTATGTGTGTTTGTGGCTAGCTGGGGTGAGTCTGGTTTTGGTGGTGATAATGATCGGGAGGTGGTCAGAGCCTAAGGTTCTGACCACCCTCCAGGATGTTGTGGGGGCGAGTTCTGGGGAGCAAAAGGTGATGTCTGGAGATGATGGGTTATAGAGGGCTTGGTGAGGAATATGGGTATGTTGATGGATGTCGTTAAGGATGATGAGGTTATCTGTTTGGTTTTGTAGTACCAGCCCTCTGTCTGTGTCGGGGTTGTCGACAAACCAGGCCGACGTCTTGGCGTTGAAGTCACCACCCAGGATGATGTGTGGGGTGTTTGTGATGTGTTGTAAGTGTGGTCTGTATATATTTGGTACTGTAGGGGATGTTTGGGGAGGGATGTATGTGTTTATGATGGTTATGTTGGATTTGTTGCCAGTGCGTATTTTAATCGATTGTATTTCTGTTGTGTTATCATTTGGGGGGAGGAGGGATTTGGTTTGTACACTGGTTACTATGTATGATATTTCATTGTGTACCAGGGTGATGAGTCCACCGCCCCCGCCGACAGCCCGGTCTTGTCTGATGGTGGTGAAATGATGAAATGTGGGTGTTTTTTGTGATGTGCAGAGTTTTGTTTCTTGTAAGATGGCAATGTGTATGTTGTGTTGTTTGATGAAGTGTGAGAGTTCGTGTTTCTTTGTGTTAATGCCATCTATGTTCAATTGGAGAATGTTAATGTTATGTGCACGATGTATGTTGGGTGCTGCTGCACGAGGATGGGGTGGGAGTGAGGGAGGGGCTGGAGGTTGGGATGGGTGAGGTGGGGGTGGGGATTGGGGAGCAGGAGATGGGGGTTGGAATGGATTAGGATGGGGTGTGGTGTGTTGAGTTGAGGATGTGGATGGTATGGGAAGGTTAGGTGGGTTAGGGAGGAGAGGTGGACGGGTTTTAGGGGGGGGAGTGGATGATATGGGAAGGCTAGGTGGGTTGGGGAGGAGAGGTGGACGGGTTTTAGGTGAGGGATTTGACTGGGAGAGGGAGGGGCATGAGGAACAGGTCCAGGTGTTCGTGTAGTGTTTCTTGGAGGCAAGTGTTGTACAGGTGAAGTGGGTCCAGTTCCTGCATGAATTGCAGAGAACTGAACCCTTAGTGTGGCGACTCGAGGTGATGGGTTTTGAGCAAGTTGGACATATGTATGTGTACGTGGGTCCTGGGTTGCTCTCATGAGGGTTGTTACATGAGGGGGTAATCCAAGGCAATAGTCAATGATTACGGGGCCTATCTATCTATCTATTGCCTGACGCCGTGATCCCCGAAGGGGTGGCCACGAACGAACCGCCCCCATGCACCTCTGTCCCCAGTCAGTCGACGCCCCTCCCCCCAACCAGCACCGCCTTCATTCATGTAGTTCCTCACTCCATCCTTCCACCTCATATTCGGTCTACCTCTCCCCCTCTGTCCCTCCACCTCGCTCTCGTACACCCTCTTAGTCATTCTCTCGCTTTCCATACGTTCCATATGGCCGAACCATCTCAAGTTGTTCCTTTTCACACTTTCCAGCACATCTACCTCCACACCACACCTCCTTCTTACTTCCTCATTAGTCTGTCTATCCCTCCATGTAATTCCGCACGCACTCCTTAAGTAATTCATTTCCACTGCTCTCACTCTTGGTCTGAGTCTCTCAACCAACGTCCATGCTTCGCTTCCGTAAGTCAGTGTCGGGATTACCACACTGTCATACAAGGACTTCTTCACTTCCATACCGGGGAGGTCGACGGTACTACAGCTAATTAAGGTGGTAGATGATTGGATGCAAATTCTAGAAGATGGTGATGTAATAGACGTGGTATATTGCGATTTTATGAAGGCCTTCGATAAGGTCCCACATAAAAGGTTAATAGAGAAAGTTAGAAGTTATAATATAGGGGAGAAATGTGTGAAATGGATAGAAGCCTTCCTGAAAGATCGGAGACAGAGGGTACTGGTGAATGGAATAGGCTCGGGGTGGAGGGAAATTACAAGTGGGGTACCTCAGGGATCTGTGTTGGGACCACTGCTGTTCGTTATATTTATCAACGACTTGCCTGAAGTTATAACTAATGGAAGTGAGGTATACCTGTATGCAGATGACACTAAACTGTATAGAAGAGTGAGGAGTAAGGAAGATATGGGTTTGCTTCAAGGAGATGTGGAGGACATGAAGGGATGGTCTGAGCATTGGTTAATGCCTTTTCATCCAAAAAAATGCAAGTACATGCGGATTGGGACCAGCAAGATAGACAAGGTAGGATACAGTATGTATGAAGCGATGGAGGAAGTGAGTGCAGAAAAGGATATAGGAGTAGTGATAGACAATAAGTTAAATTTCTCAGAACATTTAGCGGAAAAGATAAACAAAGCCAATAGAATTGTAGGGCTGATAAGGAGGACATTTGTGTCACTTGACGAAGAAATCTTCAGGAATCTATATACAGCGCTGGTTAGGCCGCACCTGGAATATGCAAACCAGGTGTGGGCTCCATATATGGTAAAGGATATAGAAGCAGTGGAGAAAGTGCAGAGGAGAGCTAGCAAGCTGGTACCAACGTTGAAGAACGCAGGCTATGAGCAGAGGTTGAGGACACTGGGGCTTCCGACACTGGCATATAGGAGAAAGAGAGGGGATATGATAGAGACTTTTAAGATAGTGTCAGGAAAGTACGATGAGGATGTGTGTGAAGGTATCTTCTTGATGCGGGAGGGAACAAGAACGAGAGGACATTCTAAGAAAATTTACAAAGAAAGAAATAGGCTTGAGAAGGCAAAGAACTCATTTTGTGATAGAGTGGTAAATGAGTGGAACGCACTGCCCCAGTATGTAGTCGATTCCGAATCAATAAGGGAGTTTGAAAGTAATCTTGATAAAGCATGGGGAAGACAAGATTTGAAGTTTGATTATAAAACAAAAATACAGAATAGTAAAAATGTTGCGTCTGCTACCGCCGCCGCCAACACCGTGAACGACCGCAGCAGGGCAAGTACTGGTACTGAGCTGGATACACAGGCATAGTTTGCCTTTTTCCAGAGGATCTACTGTAAGAAACTACTGTAAGAAAATACTGACCACCCTATTTCTTGTTACTGCTTTTAGCGTTCCTACAACCCTCTTCCCCTGTTGTACCCTCTCCCGCACCTCTTCATCCATAGTCCCATCTTTACTCAACACACTGCCCAGATACTTAAAAGAGTTGACGATCTCCATAGCCTGACCGTTCAGCTTCACCTCACACTCTGTGACTTCACCCCTTTCGAAGACCATAACCTTGCTCTTCCCCGTATTTACCTTCAAATTCCGTTTTTCGCACACTGTTCCAAACTCATTTACCAGACCCTGCAACTCCCATTCATTATCACTCATCAGAACTGTATCATCCGCAAACAGCAGTATAGGTAGCTTCCACTCAATTCCCTCCCTTTTCAGCGATACACCAACATCCACTGCTCTTGATAGTATTTCTTTCATAACTCCATCCATATTACGGGGCCACGGCTAAATATTAGGTTTTCTTTATCTCCTTGCAGGAGTCAAACCGATAATGTCGGGGGAGCTCCCTGTACCACATGCGTGGGTAATCCAAGGCAATAAGTCTAGAAAACTCAGAGCTTTGGATAGTCAAGGAAAGGTTTTGGATGTTCATATTCAGGCCGTTCCAAGTTATTATAACCATGACTTTTTGGTGTATGCATCAACACCAGCCCTACCCCCTGCCTTAGCTTCAAGCTATTTTCTGACTGGAATAAGAATGATGGCTTTAACGACGTCACGGCACTTTCTGCTTTGATGCCGGAGTTGGATATGTTTCCGATCACAGACTCAGCCTCTAATCCAGTCTTGCAGGTGGGGCAGTTGGGTACGGGACCTTGGGTGGAATGGGAAACAGAGGCTCAAAATTTTGCCACTACCTTCACTTCAAAATCTTCTCACCACATCCCTCAAGAAAACCATTCTTGGCTCTCTCTTCTGGTTTTTGGTGCTGGAGGAGTCCCCCTCTGCTTTGTTTGATTTCTTGGCTGCCCCTAAAAAATCAATTTGTGCGAATTAAAAGATCCGTTTAGCACGCCTTCCCCAGCTCACCTAGACCGTGAGTTTAGGTTAAGAAGAAAAGCGTTTAGACTGTTTTTCGCAATATATTGTTACCCAGCAAGTAACAAAGTATATGGTACGCTCGTCTCAGGCGATCGAAGCTGCGGAAGTCAGGAAAGCCGTTGAACTTTCCCGGCGCTTGCTTCTCCAAACTTCCATTCAGTCTTTAGGAGATATTCGGCAGACCTTATTAAGAGGCAGTTCGAGCAAGGCAGGATCTGAGGATGTTCTTAGTGAAGAAACTTCCTGACCGTATTGCAAGCCAAGTAGTTCTGTCTCCAGTTCTAACTCCTTCTTTGATTTCACCAGCAGTTTGGAAGACTGTTTTCATTATGGCACAAGCTTTCAAACAAAGTCCCGGCAAGCCCTGATGCCCATGTTAGAACAAGGGATCAGGATCTTGTGGTATCTGGACAACTGACTGGTGGTGGCAGAGACAGAAAAGTTATGCAACACTCATGTCTACATTACGTTAAACCATCTCAAATCTCTAGGATTCAAGGTCAACTTAGTAAAAGTCGAACCTTGTTCCCTCACGAGTATTTCAGTGGACAGGGCTGGTCGAGGACACAGCATCTCTCACTACATACATTGGTTTAACGTCATTTTTCCATTACATGCATTGTAACGGCTCAGACGGGGTTGCCTTTCAGTAGTTGGAGTGTACTGTAGTACAATAAAGTCCTGCCACAGCACTGCCCCACCAAGTCATCACTATGGCTGATGTTGGTATAGTGCTAACCGTGCCTCAGCAAGACTCAACAGAGTTCCCCTGCAGCACCTGCACCTGCAGTATCTGCAACCATACCAGCCTTAACAGTGTTACGAAAAGACAGCACCATAACAAGACTCTACTGTATATTAGGCAATTGGACTATAGAACAATAAAGACCTGCCCCAACACTGCTCCAACATGCAAACACTGTTGCCGACACAGATGTGGTGCCAAACGGTGCCCAGGTAAGACTCAGTCCCCTGTGGCACCTATCCGCACCCCACCAGCCTCGGCAGTGCCATACCAAGACAGTGCTAAGAAAAAGACTTTATTGTCTAGTAATGGCTGTTGGTCCACAAGTCTATCGCCATCCCCCCTATTAGTCGCCTTGTACGACATGCAGTAGGATGCGTGAGGCATATTCTTTTTTTCCTCCACCATTAGATGAAGGCCCCCTTACCCCCTGGGGGGGGGTAACACTCTCCACACTCTGAGTCAGAGTGTGGACACTCGAAACAGATTTCGCAAAAAAATGTTTATGTTTCTCCACAGTCTGACTACGACACGGAGACTTTGGGAATCTCTAGTCGGTTCTCTCAACTGGGTTCAACTAACTGTGAGGTTGGGCCGGTTGAAAGTCAAACGTTTAATCTTGGAGGGCAACAAAATGTTCCCACTATTACCGGCGGGAATATTATGGCCTATCCCAACATTATTACACAGCTTACTAGCGGTTTGGGCGAAGAGAGAAATGTTGCACTCAGTCATGTCATGGACCTCTCCTCCGCCGTCGGTATGGGTAGACACGGATGCGTCAGGGACGATAGGTTGGGGCTTTCAGTCAAACCTCGGGCATCAGGGTCAAGGGCTTTGGTCCCATTCAGAAACCTCCCACATAATTGTAAAAGAGTTATTAGTCCCCTTGTATTTCTTTCAAGTTCATGGCTCTACTTTACCGGAAAAGTCGGTGGCCTTCAAGTTGGAAAATCTCAAGGCAGTTCACTGCATTCAGAAACAAGGGTCAACGAGGTCTCGGAAGTTGCTAGACGTGTCGGAAAAGATTTTTGTTCTAGCCGACAAGCTGCACATTCATCTTCATGCTTCTTATCTCCCAGGCGTAGCAAACGTCTGGGCAGACGCTCTGTCTCGAAGACAAGAGCACAACAGTCGAGTAGGCACTCAAGCAGAACATTTTCGATCAAATGATTGCAGAACCTTACCGTCCACGTGTGGATCTGTTTGCGTCAGAGGAGAATCACAAACTCCCTCGGTACCTCACACGCCGGACATTGACGCCGGAGGGGGGGCCCGATGCATTGGTGACGGATTGGAACATGTGGAGCTCCATTTATCTGTTTCCGCCACCAGCCGCTTCTCTAATGTGCCACGTAGTCAACAAACTACAGGATTATCGAGGCGTAGTCTCGTTACTCGCGCCCCTGTGGCCGGCGCAGTTGTGGTACCAACAATTGATAACGTGGTGCCCGAACCCGGGGTCGCTCCCGGTCGGGTATTTCCACTTAGACACAATTGGCAACCTAAAGTCTTCGCTGACTTTTGCATTGTGGTCATTCAGGAGGCCTAGTGGCGAATGCCGTATGGTAGAATCGTGACAGATAAATTTATGAATCAGTACACACAATCTCCCAAGAGGCAATATCAATCTCATTGGCAGTCCTTTACTTCTTGGATAGTTAGAACAGAACAGACGGTACCTTTGGTGGCATTAGTTTTTAATTCTTTAAACTATTTGTTTGAACAGCAACGTCTATCTCTAGTGACTCTAGATAATCACTTAACAGCTATCAGGGTGCCATTCTTTGACCTTACAGGTCTAACCATACCACAAGCGGAAGAAACAGGTTTCATGAGAGCATGCTTCAAACTCCGCCCACCTCCCCGATTCACATTGCACCTTCTCCAGGGTTCAGCACCAAGAATGAGCACAGTGAACACGTGTTTTCAGAGTTCACAGTGCCGGCGTTGAAAAGGGGTAAAGTGCATCATAATTTATGTCCAGTGCAAGCTCTAACCAAATATTTGAGGGTTGCACCTCTGCATCAACAGGGTGATTTTTGGGTAGCTAGTACGGGCAAACACTTAATGAAACGTAAAATAGCTTCTCTCTTGGTCGAAGTCATTAAAGAGAGTAATCCCGGCGTTGTGGGTAGGGCCCACGATTTACGCAAATGGGCAGCCTCTTTGCGTTTCCTTCAGAATTTTTCTGTTGAAGTTTTTACGTCCACACTTTTGTGGGCCTCTAATCATACGTTTTGACTCGATACCTTTCAGTAGCTCTAGACAAACCTTCCTTGCCATGTATAGCTTTAAGGCAGAGGGTCTAGGTGGCCCCTAAGTCACGTATTGTTTAATTTCAAGAAAAGGGGGGGGGGGGTGCAGTCAGTGTAACATAGGACACCCTAGACCCCGCCGTCACATACTCTTCATGGGTGTTGTGATATGAACATTTCTCTGTACTATTCTTTACAGGAAGTTGTGCTAGTACAATTGTAGTACAAACAACAGTGTTGTTGTCAGTAGTTTTGGCTGTGAAGCAATCTAATTTTAAGCTTGGATATGTTTTTTCAAGATACATCCACTAGTTTATGGGGTTTATATGTGCACATGTAAACTTATAAGTTTTTATTTTTTCACCACTTAATTTAAGTGGGGTGCCTTCTTAACTGGCGGATCTGTGTTCAGAGTCTCAGAGTTAACCTTTTTATCAAGCAGGCTTCTTTGAAGCACGCTCCTGCTTGTACCCCTTTTTGGTATATACTGTATGTGCTGCGCCAAAATATATATCTTTTTTACAAAGTAAGAATACTATGTGGTTTTTTATTATCTGCTATTGCTAGAGTTATGATATGATTACGAATGTCCCCCTCCAGTCTTAGATATCAGGCATAATCGTCAATGATGGAGGGGCCACTAATAAATTATAGGTTTGACTCCTGCAAGGAGATAAAGAAAACCTAATATTTAGTAGTGGCCCCGTAATCATTGACGACTGGGGCCCTCCCGACCATCCCCTTCCCATTCGTTGATGTATTAAGGATTTTGGTTTACTTGATATGTCAGTGAAGGAAGAATGACGCCTGAGTCAGCGTCTGGTCAAAGATCCACACAAGTACATCCACGAATATATGGAAAGCTTATGAATAGTTATTCTTATTTTTCTTTTTCTTTTTTATTTGTTACAAAGTTTTTTCGTAGTGAGAACCCAATTCATAATGACTGAACCATGAGTGAGGTTGCGTGCGCTCATGATGAAGGCTCCTCAATTTGTTATGCTCTGCGCGGTATATTCAAACTACGGTTAATGAGTGTTTGAAGAGGGTGCCTTATGTAATAGGCATAATCGTCAATGATTACGGGGCCACTACTAATTATTAGGTTTTCTTTATCTCCTTGCAGGAGTCAAACCTATAATTTGAGGCAGTTAGGGCGAGGCAGCTACTCAGACTCAGTATGGCACAAGGGCTTCCTAGTAACACTTATTATAGGGTTCTCTACTCTCCCATATTAACAGCGACTCCAATTAATGAACAAACAATGAGAGATGTTCGGATGATGATTCAGGCTAACAAAGGTACACTCCCATAATTACCCCTAAGTTCAGCATATCCTGGATGGCCGGCGATCGGTGGACGATGTACCGGAGCCTCACCAGAAATTTTCTTTAGACCCAACTTTTCTGTCCCAAGAAAGCTGCTTCACGTAATCTTGCCTCCCCCTCTAAGCTGAGCTGGGCACAGGGGTTCGAGGTAGGAGACGGTGTTACCGCGCCTTGGCTGCGCCAAAGTATTTTTCTGCTGCACATTTAGGCTACGCCCTCGAGTGCATAACGGTTGGGATACGGGAGACTTTGCATATGTCCTACCCGGCACCCAGAATTGAGGTGAGCGCTCTCCCTGATGACCGGACAAAATAAAGGCGGAACACTAATGAGAAGGTTTGTCAACAGTCCTCGGCGTATATACACGCCGCGGCTGTTCTAACAAAAAAACGACGACTTCCTTCAGAGGCAGATACCTCATGGCCAAAGGCCAGGTACAGGTCCGCCGGTGGCTGGCCATCCTCTATGTCTTGCCAAGTAGTAAGCAAAAGTGTTTTGGCTATCCTACCCTTGTTAACCCACTAGGGGAATTATTGTTTGAGTTTCTAAACTAGAAGTACAGTACAGTAATACCTGCCCCGCTTTGTGTGCCGGGATGTTGTTTTTCTCCCTAGGCAGTTAAGTTTTCCCCCACTGGGCAATGGGTGTTTAGTCCCCCCTGTTACTCAACATACAAGTCCAACCAGGTGGCTTTTCGGTTGTAACGTGATGCTCATTGTCTTACGTACCATTTTTTACTTATGTCCCTGACCCACGGCAGAATGAGGACCTTGTGGGGTAGAAGTTACATTAATGAGTAAGGTTCGCCGAGACAGGGAGCCTACTGGAAAGTGGATTTCAGAACCCATTTCCTCGTGTGCTCCCAATAACTGCCAAGTGGTGTAGCCTCCATATACAGTACTGTACAGTATATGTGTATTCTTCCGACCGTCAAAGGCAGGCGTAGCTCACTTCCAGGATTGAATTTCCCAGCTATCTCAGTTTGTCATAATATCAAAATGAAGCCAAGTCTTATTAGGACTCCCCTCTCTGCTTGGGATAGGTGCGAGTAGGATTGTCAAAATTCTTTGAGAAGGCGGGGGCGGAGGTAACCCCCTTAACCCGGCAAGCGCGATAGGCCTTACGGAAGGCTTCCTATAGGGAACGCGATAGGCCTCACGGAAGCAAGACCATAAAAAAAGCCTTCCATAAAAAAAAAGGGCCTATCAAAACAAAGGAATTTGTCTCTAGGTGAGATAATTCCCCTCCAGTACTCATCCATGTAAATCTCACCCACCCCCCTCCCCTCCTTCCCCACCTTATTCCCCCCTCCCTCCCCTCCTCAATTATCACCTATTTTTCCTCTTATTATCATCATTTATCGGTTATTTTTCTCTCCCGCGATAATGTAGCACAAGTGGGTTGCAGAAAAGATCGTTATGCAACACCCAGACACCGGCCCACACCGCCCCGCTCGTCTCAGTTACCTCACAGACAGCGAGAGAGGAGGGTTGCCTGTGGCTCTCTCTCGCCTGAGATTATGACCGGGTGGCCAATATCTTCGTTTTTCACCACCCAAATGCTTTTCCCACTTATTTTAGCACTCTTGAAGGTTCATACTGTATATACATCATATATGTAAAATAAAAGCATACCGAAAACAAATAATGCTCTATATTGTAAATATAACAAATTCTGTCAGAATCCAAGGCTAGAAATGCACAAATAACTACCCTAGCCCCTAGGTCTGTTTCGCGCTTGTCAGGTTAACGGACGGCGGCTAGTTTTTCCGCCTCAGTTCCGATTCCCCTGAGTAAAATAGCTTTAGTTAACTCCTTGCTCACATTGCTGATCAAGTGACCTCGGGACAGAGGGGAGTCCTAAGTCCATTCGTCCGCTCTAGGCTAGACATGCCTTGTCTCCCCTAAAATGCCAAGTAGGGCCCCTAACACATAGACCCTCTCTCGGCTCAGCCTCGGTCCACCGGATTCGTAAACTAGTCCTACGCAACCTTTCTTAGTAAAGCCAAGTAGGGTCCTCGGCGGCAACAGATCGGGGTGAAATAAGGATTGACCTAAGCGGCTGCCCTTCCTTGCCAATCAGTCCCAGCTCGGTCCTCGGCAGATACTTATCCCGCCGGGACGGGTCGAGATTGGGAAGCCTAAACCACCATCATATTAACTCCAGCAAAGTAGGGTAGAACCACCCCAGGTGTTATCTCCTATGAGACTTGTTGAGAGGCACCATCTAAAAGTTTTCTCTACGATTGGACTTGCTACACGAAGGTTCGACAATCCCTGAGCTACGCATGCCTATGCCGTGTCGGCTTACCGAGTTTTTTGCCCTGTTTTGGTTTCAAAGCCCAAAGCCCTTTTGGTTATTCACCTCAAACTGTTTTTTATGCATAAAAAATTAAGTTCGTGGTATTACGCCGAGGGAGCACACTCCACACCGGCCAAAATCTGCCGACGAGTTGGTCCTTAGACTCGAGCTTGCTCGAGTTACACTAGTAATTTTCCAAGCTCCCCCGGCGTATTACCCAGCATAGCATTCTGGTCCCCCGATGCGAAAGGAGGACTCAGAAGTTAAGTAACATTAAATATAGGCCAGCTCTTGTGTGTTCTACGAGCTGTTTGTTTTACCCATGAAGAGAGAGTTACCTCGATCCCTGAAAATGTTTTTGAGTTTTTTTCATTTTAGATCTTCCAGTAACAAGTGTCATTTCCCGGTAGACTTGCACACCGGTCCCAATCTCTCTCTCTTCACTAATAGTTATATTAAGTATTCCCGGCTTTAGAGTTTTTTGTACTGAGATAAATGACACCCATTCTGGGCGAAGAAAAAAAGGGGAGGGGGGGGATATGTATATCCAGTACACCAAAAGGTATAACCCCTCCGCCGGAAGACACGGGTATCCATGTACATCGGGATGTAGCTCCCTCCGCCGGAATATACGGTCAAGCAGGGCAAGCCAGGTGTGGCTCCCGCCGGGGCAAAGCCCAGACATGCTTTACGAGCTAGAAGCTCAAGGGTTTATAATTTTTAGGTTAAGTGAATCTATAATTTGGTCCGAGATTAATTAAAATTAAGAACCAAGCTTTTAAAGCTAGTAAAATTTGTTTTTATGTATGTAAAAAGTTTTTTCTATCTTAAGTTGCAACTACAGTAGATAGTTGGTGAGAAATGAATAGAAGCCTTCCTGAAAGATCGGAGACAGAGGGTACTGGTGAATGGAATAGGCTCGGGGTGGAGGGAAATTACAAGTGGGGTACCTCAGGGATCTGTGTTGGGACCACTGCTGTTCGTTATATTTATCAACGACTTGCCTGAAGTTATAACTAATGGAAGTGAGGTATACCTGTATGCGGATGACACTAAACTGTATACATACATACATACATACATAAAAGAGTGAGGAGTAAGGAAGATATGGGTTTGCTTCAAGGAGATGTGGAGGGCATGAAGGGATGGTCTGAGCATTGGTTAATGCCTTTTCATCCCAAAAAATGCAAGTACATGCGGATTGGGACCAGCAAGATAGACAAGGTAGGATACAGTATGTATGAAGCGATGGAGGAAGTGAGTGCAGAAAAGGATATAGGAGTAGTGATAGACAATAAGTTAAATTTCTCAGAACATTTAGCGGAAAAGATAAACAAAGCCAATAGAATTGTAGGGCTGATAAGGAGGACATTTGTGTCACTTGACAAAGAAATCTTCAGGAATCTATATACAGCGCTGGTTAGGCCGCACCTGGAATATGCAAACCAGGTGTGGGCTCCATATATGGTAAAGGATATAGAAGCAGTGGAGAAGTGCAGAGGAGAGCTAGCAAGCTGGTACCAACGTTGAAGAACGCGGGCTATGAGCAGAGGTTGAGGACACTGGGGCTTCCGACACTGGCATATAGGAGAAAGAGAGGGGATATGATAGAGACTTTTAAGATAGTGTCAGGAAAGTACGATGAGGATGTGTGTGAAGGTATCTTCTTGATGCGGGAGGGAACAAGAACGAGAGGACACTCTAAGAAAATTTACAAAGAGAGAAATAGGCTTGAGAAGGCAAAGAACTCATTTTGTGATAGAGTGGTAAATGAGTGGAACGCACTGCCCCAGTATGTAGTCGATTCCGAATCAATAAGGGAGTTTGAAAGTAATCTTGATAAAGCATGGGGAAGACAAGATTTGAAGTTTGATTATAAAACAAAAATACAGAATAGTAAAAATGTTGTGTCTGCTACCGCCGCCGCCAACACCGTGAACGACCGCAGCAGTGCAAGTACTGGTACTGAGCTGGATACACAGGCATAGTTTGCCTTTTTCCAGAGGATCTACTGTAAGAAACTGTAAGAAAGTGAGTGATCACCTAGTCAAATGGCATCGTGATTTTCACAGAGGATAAACTATTCACAGTTTAGAATCCGAGGAGAGTGAGTGCAAGAGGATCAATTCTAATTGCCTCTATATATAGAAGCCCAAATAATAGCAGGGGAGAGGATGATAACCTACTGAAAGCAATGGAGGAGATAGATAATAGAGAGAACAAATATAAAATTTTGATTGGAGATTTCAATTTGCCAGGGATCAACTGGGCAAATTGTACTACTCCAGCGGGACAGGGTAGCCTGGAAAATAAGTTTATAGAGAAAGTGAGAGATTGTTTTTTAACGCAACATATTGTAGAGATGACAAGATATAGAGATGGGACGCAGGGGAGTGTACTTAATTTGATTTTTAGCAATGAAGAGGATATAGTGGAACATGTTAATGTGGATAGCCCTATAGGTCGTAGTGACCATGCCTGTATAAGCTATAGTTGTAACATTAAATCAGAGAGGGATAATAGAAGCAATAGAAAAATATACATGTATGATAGAGCAGATTATGAGCTGCTGAGACGGTGTTTGGACATTGACTGGGGGGAATACTTGAACGGTGAAGACGCTGAAGGAATGTGGAGGAAAATTAGAGTCAAACTGGAGAATGCTGTATCCAAAAGTGTACCAGTAAGGGAATGTAAGGATAAAACAAAATTGAGGAAAAGAACTAACCCAGAATTGCCAATGAAAAGAAAGCTTTGGATATTGATTAGAAGAAAGAAACAATTGTGGGAAAGATTAAAATTGTTAAAAAAGAACAGGGGGTCTAGTATAGAAGCTAAAGAAGTGGATCTGGAATGTAGACAAATAAACAATAAAATAAGGTGGGAAACAAGGAGGGGGGTGAAGGAGAGGGAGAGAGAGATAGCTAGAAATGTGAAGGATAATCCAAAAATATTCTGGAAGTACATTCAGGAAAAGTTAACAAGAAGAGTAGGGATCCCAGAACTGGTAGGGGGGTTGAATGGTGGGAGTAGAGTAGGGAGTTTCTAAAGTATCCATTTCTTTATCCTCCCCTTTTTTCCCCAGCTAACCTAATCCCACAAGGACCCCAATGGAAATACGCCTAACGGCCTTATTGGGCTATCCTTAGTTGGAATTATGCAAGGCTGGTACATGTCATATTTGTAACAAACTATGTGGTACCAACTCTGTAAATTGCTAACTGAATAAATATTATTATTATTATTATTATTATTATTATTATAGAGCGGAGACTGATAAGGAGAAAGCAGAGGTGCTGGGGAAATACTTTGGGGGGGTACTAACAGTGGAGTCGGAGGATGCAGTGCCTACTATGCCCATCAAACAGGCACCGGCACTAGAACTAATAGAGTTTTCCCATGCTAGAATAAGAAGGGCTATAGAAAAAATGAACAGAAGTAAGTCACCGGGACTGGATGGGATACACCCAAGAATCATAAAGGAAGGAGGGGAGATGTTAGTAGAGCCATTGGAAATATTATTTGAGGTATCGTTTAATACAGGACAAATCCCGATGGACTGGAGAGAGGCGAACATAACAGCTATATTTAAGAAGGGAAAGAGAAATGACCCAGGGAATTATAGACCAGTCAGTTTGACAAGTGTTGTGTGTAAACTAATGGAAACGGTAATTAGAGAAGGAATAATGGATCATATGAAGTCAAACCAACTTTTCAGTGGGAGACAGTTCGGATTCTTGCCGGGGAGGTCGACGGTACTACAGCTAATTAAGGTGGTAGATGATTGGATGCAAATTCTAGAAGATGGTGATGTAATAGACGTGGTATATTGCGATTTTATGAAGGCCTTCGATAAGGTCCCACATAAAAGGTTAATAGAGAAAGTTAGAAGCTATAATATAGGGGAGAAATGTGTGAAATGGATAGAAGCCTTCCTGAAAGATCGGAGACAGAGGGTACTGGTGAATGGAATAGGCTCGGGGTGGAGGGAAATTACAAGTGGGGTACCTCAGGGATCTGTGTTGGGACCACTGCTGTTCGTTATATTTATCAACGACTTACCTGAAGTTATAACTAATGGAAGTGAGGTATACCTGTATGCGGATGACACTAGGCTGTATAGAAGAGTGAGGAGTAAGGAAGATATGGGTTTGCTTCAAGGAGATGTGGAGGGCATGAAGGGATGGTCTGAGCATTGGTTAATGCCTTTTCATCCAAAAAAATGCAAGTACATGTGGATTGGGACCAGCAAGATAGACAAGGTAGGATACAGTGTGTATGAAGCGATGGAGGAAGTGATTGCAGAAAAGGATATAGGAGTAGTGATAGACAATAAGTTAAATTTCTCAGAACATTTAGCGGAAAAGATAAACAAAGCCAATAGAATTGTAGGGCTGATAAGGAGGACATTTGTGTCACTTGACGAAGAAATCTTCAGGAATCTCTATACAGCGCTGGTTAGGCCGCACCTGGAATATGCGAACCAGGTGTGGGCTCCATATATGGTAAAGGATATAGAAGCAGTGGAGAAAGTGCAGAGGAGAGCTAGCAAGCTGGTACCAATGTTGAAGAATGCGGGCTATGAGCAGAGGTTGAGGACACTGGGGCTTCCGACACTGGCATCCCCCTATAGGGGATATGATAGAGACTTTTAAGATAGTGTCAAGAAAGTATGATGAGGATGTGTGTGAAGGTATCTTCTTGATGCGGGAGGGAACAAGAACGAGAGGACACTCTAAGAAAATTTACAAAGAAAGAAATAGGCTTGAGAAGGCAAAGAACTCATTTTGTGATAGAGTGGTAAATGAGTGGAACGCACTGCCCCAGTATGTAGTCGATTCCGAATCAATAAGGGAGTTTGAAAGTAATCTTGATAAAGCATGGGGAAGACAAGATTTGAAGTTTGATTATAAAACAAAAATACAGAATAGTAAAAATGTTGCGTCTGCTGCCGCCGCCGCCAACACCGTGAACGACCGCAGCAGTGCAAGTACTGGTATTGAGCTGGATACACATGCCTAGTTTGCCTTTTTCCAGAGGATCTACTGTAAGAAACTGTTAGAATAAAAGTTTTGTATTAGCTGTTATTATCACATTGTACAACAGGTACCTCAAGTAGAGGCCCTAGTATGGAGCAGGACTTCTTCGAAGCAACGCACTGCTCACACTCTTTTGTATTTTTCTATATTGTATGTACATAATAAAATTACTTGTTCTGTTAAACGAATTCTGGACTTTACCTTACGGTAACGGAGGTTCAGATATTGTTGCGAATGTCCCCCTCCAGTCTTGGGAATTCAGGCAACATCATCAATGATGGAGGGGCCACTATTAAATTATAGGTTTGATTCCCGGAGGGAAGTAAAGAAAACCTAATATTTAGTAGGGGCCCCGGAATCATGGACGATGAGGGCCCTCCCAACCATCCCCTTCCCATTCCCTTTATATTTGGAGTTTTATCTTGATATATCAGTGAAGGGAGAATGATGCGCTTGGCGAGAAGCGGCAAGAAGCCACAATGCAAGAAATCCACCGAATGTGGGAAGCGTGTTTATAACAGTATTTAAGTATTAAAGTTTTTCTTTTTTCTTCTCTTATTTTTTACGAAAGTTTTTTCGTAGTGGGTACCCGATCTATGACGACACCATAAGATAAGTAGCGTTGCACTTACGAAGATGACTCTTGTTTCTTCCCCGCGGCAGCTGATTCAAACGGCCAACATGGGTGTTGAATGGAGACTATTATACTAATAGGCAACATCGTCAATGATTCCGGGGCCCCTACTAAATATTAGGTTTTCTTTACTTCCCTCCGGGAATCAAACCTATAATTATTATATACTGTATACAGTATATATATACTGTACTGTATATACAGTAGAGTATATATACTGTATATGGAAAGTGGTGTGGAGGAAGAAGGATAAGACAGTGGTGGAATGAAAGGCACTGATTGATTATATATGTGTAGATGAACTAATGAAAAAATCTGTGTTGGATGCTATGGTGTATAGGGGTATTGGAGGGGGTCTGTCTGACCATTATGTAGTAGTAGCAAAAATTAGGATACAAAAGAAGTGGCTGAGGGGAGCTGGAGGGAGGCGAGAGGAAGGTGGAATGGCGAGGAGCGTGGAGAGGTTGCAGGAGGAGGAAATCAAGGAAGAGTTCAGGAGAGCAGTAGAAAGACGACTAGGTAGGTTTGACCTGGAAGGTATGGAGGAAGTGGAGAAGGTAAGCAAAGTGTTTAAGGAAGAGATCAGTACAGAATGTGAGGAGGTGTGTGGAGTAAGGAAAAGAGGGAGGGGAGTGAAGGGTACAGCATGGTGGACAGAAGAGGTAAAAATAGCTGTGGAAGACAAGAAGAAAGCATATAGAGAGTGGTTGGATAGTAGATGGAATGAAGATTTTGAGAGACAGAAAAGAGCAAGGTACTTGGATAAAAAGAGAGTGGTGAAGGAAAGTAAGAGAAGAGTAGATGAGGAATTTGGAAAGAATCCGAGTGTAATATGTAGGGAGTGTAAGAAACTGTTCTGGAAAGTAGTCAAGAAAGTTAGGGAAGGTAGCAAGGGAAACAGTAAGGGTGTGAAAGATAAGAATGGGCGAGTGCTAGCCGAGAAGCAAGAGAGAGTCGAAAGATGAAGGGAGTACTTCAACGAATTGCTGAATGTAAGGAATGAAGCGCCAGCCAACATAGTTGGATGGGGTATGGGACGGAGAAGAAGAGAAGTAGTGGAGGAGGAGGTGGGGATCAGAAGGTCAGAAGTGTGTGAAGCCATTAAAAGAGTGAAGTTGGGGAAAGCACCAGGAATAGATGGAGTGTGTGGGAAATGCTGAGGTATGGTGGTGAGTTAGTGATCGAATGGGTATGGAAAGTATGCAAACTAGCGTGGGAGAAGGGGAGGAGTGCACTTGATGACTGGAAGACAGGCATAATAGTACCCCTATATAAGGGTAAAGGGGAAACAGGAGTGTGTGGTAGCCACTGAGGAATATGTCTTCTAAGCGTAAAAAGAAAGTGAGAACGAGAACAGATAAATAGATAGGTGGCGAGCAGGGTGGGTTTAGGAAGGGAAGAGGATGTGTAGATCAGATTTTACCCTGATATGTGTTGTGGAGAAATATCTGGAGAAGCAACAAAAGCTGTATGTTGCCTTTGTGGACTTGGAGAAGAGTGGATAGAGAAGGTATGTGGAAAGTACTTAGAATATACGGAGTAGATGGCAAGTTGCTGAAAGCAGTGAAGAGCATTAGTATGAGGGTGCAAAGGCGGCAGTACGTATGGAGAATAAGCAGAGCGAGTTCTTTGATCTGAATGTTGGGTTGAAATAGGGGTGTGTGATGTCCCCGTAGTTGTTTATTGTATACATGGATGGAGTCATGAAAGAAATACAAGGATGTTTGTGTATCACTGATAAGGGAGGGAAATGAGTGGAAGCTACCTGTACTGCTGTTTTCTGATGATACAGTTCTGATGAGCGATAATGAATGGGAGCTGCAGGGTCTGGTAAGTAAATATGTTTGGAACTGTGTGCGAAAAACGGAATATGAAAGTAAATGCGGGGAAGAGCAAGGTTATGGTCTTCGAAAGGGGTGAAGCGACATGAGTGTGAGTGTTCAACATAAGTTGAACGGTCAGGCTATGGAGATTGTCAGCTCATTTAAGTATCTTGGCAGTGTGCTGAGTAAGGATGGGAGTATGGATGAAGAAGTGCGGGAGAGGGTGCAACAGTGGAAGAGGGTTGTAGGAATGCTGAAAGCAGTAACAAGAAATAGGGTGGTCAGCATGGAAGTAAAGAAGTCCTTGCATGACAGTGTGGTTGTTATGCCGGGCAATAATTCTTGCTCGATAAGTCGGTTCTATCTTTCCACCCTAGAAAAGCTTTTTAGAACTATAACACTCGGCAGGAACACAGCTGACTGCAAATATACAATTATATATCTCCTCAATCCATACCAATGATACAGAATACACAGTTGGATTTCACAAGTTTTTATTTAACTTTATATCAGGGCACTGGCATAGATAATAATTGGTAAATGGGTGAGTCGTATTTATACAAAAACACTCTCGAACCTAACTTCAAGAATGAATAATAATGTCCTTAACCCTTAAAGTCCCAGGCCCGAGGGGACATTACTGACTTAAAGTCAGTAATGTACTTTCCTTGTAACTGCCTGTACAACCCTATACAGTGAGTTGCCACATCAGTCTTCGTTGTAGACACCAAATATTCCCAATTTCCATGTTCGCTCAAAAAGCTTCCAACCTTGCACACAAATATTCCCGTCAAAACCCCAAAAAAGCAAAAATAATGAAAAAATTTACATAAAACTAGAAAACAAACTAAAACAATAAAAAAAAGTTAACTGGACTAAAAGAATCTGCCACTGTCAAGGTGTTTGCCGCTTAGAGACGAAATCTGAGATCCGATCGTCATTGCGTAAGATGCCGCCATCTTTGTATGATATCAACACTAGCTGAGCCTAGCTCACAGTCCATTCGTTTTTATGTTGAAAAACCAGCTGTTTGCAAGCTTTTTTTGTGCCTGAACTTCGTATCTCTCGCGTTTATTATAACCTCTAGTACATCTGGTGATAGGGATGGTGGGCCTGGTGGTAGTAATGAAGGAAATTCATGCTCAAAACACAGAGCAAAGGCCAGGCGGACAAAAGCAGTTAAAATAGCCTAGACGATGTTAGGCTAGGCTAAATATGACTGATTTAAAATAAAGTCTGTGTGGTAAGTAATCTCCTCATAATATATATTTATACATATTCTCCTCATAATATGTATTTATTGGACGTATTTGGGGTGAAATGGGTACTTGAGGGGTGACTGGACGAATTTAAAACCTAGGCTAGGCCTAGCCTAGGCCTACCATTTTTCCCATAAGAATAATGCCCCAATGTACAGTATTTATAATGCACCTAAGTTTTTATGGTTAGGACTGTTATTTAGCCATGTCTACATTATTATTTACAATGCATAAGATTTACTTTATGTAGACAAAAAACATGTTTTCATAGGCTAAAACTGGGAAAAAGTGCAACTTTTAGAATGAGCACGGAACCGATTAGAATTTTCCCCATAAGAACATTGCCCGATCTTGGCTGTTTCAATCTTAGCTCGATTTCTGCGGAACCGATTAGGAGCGTAGATGGGGGTTCCACTATAGTTGGTAACACGACTGTTTAAGCACTGCTACCGGTCTGGCAACACTTCTCAGCTTATATAAGACCCGCTGAAGGGTGACTGGGCCAGTCTTGCTCCATCTCTTGAGGTGAAAAGGTGGTCTCTCTTGCCATTTTTGCTACAGTGCTTGGGACTGCAGGGGCTTTTATTACTGTATCCTACGGTATGGTATGGGTTAAAGCATGGATGGTAAATAAATCAATTCACCATAATAATTAATTAATCATAATTGAATAAACATATGATGAATATGTAAGTACCGTATAGCATAAATGCTAACAGAGCGGTTAGTCTCAAATAATAGCTGATATCCAGAGGTCAAGGTTAACGCGAGGTATAACGTGACTCGAGGTAGGATCAATAATACTGAGGTCACACCGTCTCAGTGAAGTAGAATATATAAACTAAAAATATCAGCTGAATGGTATATAAATAACGAATGAGTTATTAATAAAAAGAGAGGGTTTAATTCTCTACTATCGTATACAGTTAGATTTGGTAATAATAGTTCAGGGAACTGAGTAAATAAATAGTCTCGTGTGAAAGACTGAGCCCTCGACATTGAAATATTAACGCGATGTGGGCAGAAATAGAATTACTATGAATTCGAATTAAATGTTTAAACTGGTTGTGAAGCCAGGAAACATAAATAAAATGAGTCTAACTAAGAGACACTATAGATAACACTCAATGTGAACATTTATACGCGATTTACGTACCCTGATAGTCCTATTAACCCATTCTGTACCGGCGACGTCTTTTGTATTACATTCTAGCTAAATTTAAACGATTTTGTGCAGCTTAAGAAGGATCTGTGGTAGTTAAAAGGGTTAATTAAGATAGTTCGAAGCCTGTTAATTGCTGGAGGTCCTTCTTAAACTGGCTAAAATCGCTATATAGAACTAGAATAAAATCTAAAAGACGTCTCCGGTACAGAAGGGGTTGATTTGTATCAGATCTGCCAGGGGTGTTCACAATATTTACGTGTAGTGTGCGGGTAATATGGCCGAATGGATATACAGTATATATAAACCTTAATGGCAATACTGTATATGAATATATATCGCACAATATATATATATATATAGATGAATCCCAGGATAGCGTTTGTATGTACTCTCGACACGAGTAACAAAGGGACTAAGGTGAGAATAAAAGATCTCGGGTATTTACGTTAACTTGAACACAAAACATACCCTACACAATGTTTGCAATAATCACGAAACACAATAAGTAAACAAGAAGCACTTAATTTGAGTCAGAGTATAGTAGAGAGTAGCCTTGTAAAGATCTGACACACGTGGGGGCGACTGAGTGCGTGGTCCGTCTTGGCCTATTTGCCAAGGGGGGGTGGCCGGGAGTACCCTCGCACAGGTAGCACTAGCGTAGGTCACTTCCGGTACAGCCTACACACACTCTCTCGTCCAGACACCGTCGCAGCTTGAAGGGTATGATCTAAGAGGATTTTGGCTAGTCTCTACGGATGGTGCTATCCGGCCGAGTTGTTCACGTATACTCCCCAGGACCCCCACAGGTTACCCATGGGACACAGTGCCTCGACTTGCCTAACTTTACCCTGTTTTCCGCCAGGTAGTATTTGATTTTACGGAGAGTGACAAGTCGGGTGTTTCCGGAACATGAGAGGCATGGGAAATATAGTTTCTGATTTATTGTGTGGTTGTCTAAAGCCTTAAAAATACAATGCATACATGGTTATGTGGGGAATGGTATGTTTTATTTATTAATAATAAAAGTAAATAGCCTACGCTTAGGTGTACACAGGATAAATTATTTACAGTATTGGCGGCCTCTCTCTATTTAGAGGCTTGTATGGAGCTGTGTGTTTGTCCTCTTGTTTAGCTGGATTGTAAACATTGTCTCGCCTAGCGGTGTTAGTGATGAGTGGAACCGCCAGGGTAACTGGAGAGGAACGAAGGAGGTTGATGTTGCATTTGCATAAAGTCTTCTTCCTCGTAGTCTAAATCCGGGCCAGGTGTAGGCGGCCATTGCTCACCTGGCGCCTGAGGGTAAATACCAACAAACTGTGGCGGATGTCTTGCCATACGTATCTTAAGCGTATCGGAAGCCGCGCGTTTTCCCTGGAGCTGTGATACGGGTGACTGAGGTATGTTGTTGCTGCTGTCCAAGGGAGACTGCTTCCGGTCCCTCTTCCGGTCTCTTATGGACGCAATTCTATGTGTGGAAGTTGTCGGTCTTTCGGTTGATGGAAAAGCGTTTGTGGTCTGCTTCAGTATTACATTTTCCAGCCCTGTCATCTCAGTGGTAATCCCGACACTGACTTACGGAAGCGAAGCATGGACGTTGGTGGAGAGACTCAGACCAAGAGTGAGAGGGGTGGAAATGAGTTACTATGATGGTGGGCTGGATCTATCAGAGTGAGGGTTGGTGTCTTCTACTTCCCATTGCTAGTTCTGACTTTACCTTTCTCATCATTCTTATTTATATCTTCCTAAGAGTGGTGAAGGCAGTGGGGCCATAATGGTGTGCCCCAATGTTCCCTAGTGTCTTACTTTCACAGCCCACTAGCACAAGTCGGCCTTTCTCTCTGGCGTAGGAATGCAGCGACCCCACCGCCCGCCACTTCGGTGATGCAGTCAGCCTCTGTAATAGTTAGGGTGATTTCTTGTTACTGTCTTATTGTAGCACGGTTAAGGCTGGTGTGGTGCAATTTAGTTAGGTGCAAGTGCTTCAGGGGGACTTTATTGAGTTTTGGACACTGTTAGCATTATACCAACATCAGCCACAGTGATATCATGATGGGGCATTGTTGTGGCAAGACTTTGTTGTACTGTGCTGCAGTAAAGACTGTAGCCACCGTGTTATGATTGCTGTGCACTGTGTGAAGTACTGTGATTGTACCATGGAAGCAGGGGCGTTTCTAGCTATATGCAAACTATGCGATTGCATAGGGCCCCCGAAGCCACCAGGGGGCCCCTAAGGCAAGCTATTATTGTTAATTATTGTATTTTTTTTTAGAAATTAAGGATAATTTTTGTTTAATTAAAAATTATTGGAAGTGCCATAAAGTGAGTAATGTATTTGTTAGTAGTCTTGGCAAATCCAACGTCAAGGCTATTAACCTAATTGCAATGACGACTTGTCTATTTTGACTGCTATGTCGTCATTCCAACCGCGGTTAAAAAGAAAACGTCTAGAGTCTACTCCTTATCTTGCTCTAGGAGACGTTGTACATTAACCAAAACTACCACGAAGGTGAAAAAAGCATTAGAAGAGAAGAAAAAGGGGTTTACCTTAGTTACCGCTCAAGGCCCATCCCGTGTTCCGTTATGCGCCGATCCCTGTCGAACGTGCGCATAAGCGACCCTCTCTTGTCATCATTTTTTCACGCGTCGCCATTGTTGAAGTCCACTTTTGTTGTGCTCCTTCAATTCACCCTGTTTTAGGTTCGTTTCGGCTTTTCTGGCCTTCTTTTTGCTAGACAGATGTTACGTGATCTAGGACACACCTAAATGGGCTCCT
>JBAKBP010022954.1:0-37844 GCA_037953745.1 Lithodes maja | reverse complement strand
CTCTAGATTGCAATTCGAACTTTTCATCCAAAACATTATATAATGCATTTTCGATTATAGTAAGGGGGTACCCATTATTTTGGAAGAAGTTTGTGCGGAATGTTATTTCATATGAAAGTTAAATAAATCAGAGGAGAGATTGAAACATTTAAAAAATAGTCTTGATGGATTAGTTTTGTTTGAATAGGTAAGGAATGAAAGACAAGTAGTGTCAAGGCGTGTGGAGGTAGAGGAACTAGGAAGGGGAGAGAGGACTTAATTTTCAAATGCATGGGTACATTATATATTTGGGTGTTTTGAGTTGACATAAGATACAAATTGGGTGATATGTTGGGCATTTATAAACAGCAGGCATTTATGGTAGAAATAACGTTCATATTAAATGGGTTTGAATAAAATTAGACATTCAGACAACCAAGTTTGTTTAATGGTGACACAGACAGGCGTTTGGCCAAAGAAGGACCCAAGCAGGATCCCATGGACACTCCGTCAGTTTCGGACTTAAAGGATTTCATTAATGAATGGGGAATCTTTATTAGCTAAAATCAACAAGTCAATAAACTGTTGTTGGTGTAGTTTAAGAATTCAGTAAGCTTGCTAAATAGATTAGTGTAAATAATATGAATCGTCTCATGCAAGGGGACATTGGTAAATTGAGATTGGATGTCAAAGGTAGCCATTACCGATTTAATGATTATTTATTAAATTGGCAAAGTCAAACACATTTGTAATTGGGTATTCATTAGTAGTTAGGGGTTCAATTATTGGGACAATACATTTCTAGCTTATGAATTAAAAGTGCCAAAGGTACTTATGATGGGGGTACATGGGGTATACCAACTGTTTGGGTCTATGGTAGTCCATATAGAACACCTGGAGGAGAGCCACTTGGATACATCAATCTAAATATTTATTTTGTGATGACATTCAAGTAGCTCTCCGAGAAGACGATTGAGTTTATCTTGTATTTTAGTAATTAATGAAAATACCCTATCGCTAATTACTCTAAATTTAGTGTTATCACTAAGAATGGACTCTATGTATAAATTTAATTATATCCAAGTTATCAGTGTATTGTCCCTTATCAAGCCCAGTGATCAAGAGTTAATTATCAGGCTTAAGTGACTTCAGAGTATCATAATCGGATTGTACGAGTTTAGTGAACAAATGTTTGAACACAAAAATACATTCACAATACCTGAGTGAACAATTGTGGAAATTCCTTAAACTAAGTTATCTCAATTTCTAGCAAGGATATCTCGAAAATACACATGCTTAGCCCCTTCAGCACGATAACGCCTTTTCACCTTTCATTCTGACTAAAGCTGGAGGATTTTATGCAGTTTGAGAAGTACCTATGTTATTCAGAGGGTTTATTGGGATAGTAATTACATCTTTGAGTCCTAAAGGTAGATTAAAAGCTAAAGAAAATGTGCTACTGGTAACCAATATATGATGAAAATAACGTCATCGTGCTGAAAGGGCTAAGTATTTGAACACTTTTGTAAAAAACAACATATTTTATAATCAGTCATCAATTTTGGGAGGACAAACTATCTCTCTCAGAGGAAGTGAGGGACCACTTTGATAAATGTACGACTACTTAATTATCTTTAAAAAAGGAGGAAAACCATCTGGTAGGATAATACAGATAGATGTGTGGATTAAGGAATGATATTGTAAAACGATACATATAAATATAAATATATACATGGATAAACAGCGTGGTAAACAAATAACTAGATAGGAGGAACGTTGCAGACAGAACTGCAAAAATACAACACAAAGGTTTGATAGACGCAGGAGAGAAACTGGAGGAAAGGGAGTGAAAATGGATTGTAAGGATTAAGATTGACAATAGCAGAGGGGGCGAGAGAAGGATCAATAAATGTATATATTGATACATATATGTATATACTGTACATATATTGGTTTACAGAGAGATTGGTAGATTGATACCAAATAATTATATACAATTTAGTTAATATAGATTGCAAACAGTAGAATGAGAGATACTCTTTTAATGTGATTTTGTAAATAAACATATGTGTTGTCAGAACATATATTGTACACAAATAAATTTTCATCACTTGTGATATCTTATATCCTTGGCAATTAACATTGTATTATTATTTCGAACAAATTATGTTTATAAACATACAACTTTTGGAACAAATTAACTCAGTTGAGGTTATGACTCAGCCAGGCGTGCAGTGTTTAAGAAGTGGGGTTTAATGCAATCGTCACACACTCGAACTTAATTACAAAACAATTATTACAAAGATTTATAAATACATATTTTAACATTTTAACATATCTGTGTGTTTTATGATCCAAGAAAGTGCCTCAGTATATATTATACAAGGAATAACCTGGGTACAAAACCCTTTCAGTACGAAAAGTATTGGGTCTGAAAGTGTAATCGGAAGCTTACAGACTAAACTAATGTACTAAGGCACTTATTGAGTATGGAACATTTGTGGTATTAAACCTTACTCTCCTTCTATTCTCTCTTTCTCTCTCCCTCTCTTCAGTGGTTTTGATAGTGCGAACGGGATGTGTTACGCTAGGTTCGCGACGAACAGTAGAAGTTACGTTAGGTTCGCTGATTGTTTTTTTGTTTTTGTTTTTTAAATACCGCGAGCGGTATTTCAATAAAAAAAGGGGCAAAGTTGATCACGCGTTGAACACAATCGATGGTGGCATGCAAGGAGGTTAGCAAATCAAAGCCTAGATATCCATCATAATTTAACTCTTTGGAGGGGAAGATCATGAAGGGATGGTGGTGATCGTGATTTGGGATGTTGATAGCTACGTAAAGGGGAGCGGTTTGTCCGCTATTTGAAATTATGCCATCGTTTGCATCAATTAAGACGATGGATGAGAGTTGTAGAGGCCCAAAAGTGGCCTTGTTCTTATAAAAGAATGGAGAGAATAGACATGAACGGGAGGCCCCCGTGTCGATCAAAAGTCTAGCTTTAACACCTTGAATCGTAAGATGATTATAAATTGGGGGTTTTATCTGAAATTGTTACATCACGAGTCCCCGCCAGTTTGGCGACGGTGGCGGGGGCGGATTAAAAATCAAAGGTAATTTTGAATGTCTGTAGTATCCTCACTTTCCACCATTTCTTCGGGTAGTTCTTCTTCGGGGGCGACATCGATCCCTGCGGTCCCGTCTTCATTGATGGTGGCAACTCGTCGTGGCTTAACCCTCCTGGCCCGGGCAGGCTCTCCAAAGGACGGAGCTCGTATCCGGGCGATCTGGCCGAATATCAACAAAAGTAAACTAAGGTTAATCTCGCTTAATATATTACCTACATTAATCAAACATATATAGAAATGAGCGCCTTACCTTGCTGCGTAGAATGGCGTTGAGTAGAGCTCTCTAGCTCAACTGGTTCCGGAGTGATGGTGATGGAAGTGGAGGTAACTTTTGCCGCGTATTTACCTCGGCGCGTCTGAACACTCAACCGCGGCCCCGGCTACGACGCCCAGTTGCACTCGTCGCTCCACCCGCAATTATGCCGGGAAGCGATTTGATAGTGTTTTATTGGTTATTCTGGCATTTATTATAGTTATTATGTTATTTTCACTCAATAAAGTTATTTATATGAACTTATTTGTGTCTCTGTCACTTATTACTTCGTTTTATTATTATTATTATGATTATTAGTGTCACTTTCACTGGACTTTGATAATTGGTAGTGTCATCTCCCCTTTTATGTATTGTTAGGTAAGCTAATAAAATATATAGTGTCACTGTCACTTGTTCATATTGTTATGAAGGCACTTATTATTACTTGTGTGTGTCTCTTTCACTTATACTTAGTTTTATTATTATTATACTGTCACTTTGACTGGCCTAGGCTTATTGAGTGTCATTTTCACTTATTTATTGTTAGTAATATATATTTTAGTGTCACTTTCACTTGTTCATATTGTTATTGAAGGCACTTATTATTACTTATGTGTCCTTTCACTTATACTTAGTTATATTATTATTCTTAGCCTACATTTGAGTGTCACTTTCACTGTTGTCACTTCCACTTCAACAGTTTGTTAGAGTGTGGAAGTCGTTGAAGCAGGTGCCAGCACACAGTCCAACTTGACACTCGAGGCATTCCCAAGTGGTTTTTGTGGGTTTGCGGGGTCTGCGAGTTGTGTGGCTGCACACATGGCACCTCTTCTGACTCCTAACGTTACTACCTGGTGCTTTGAAAGGAAGGGCGTTGAGCTGGTGCTTCCTGAAAAATTCAGCACACCCCGTTCTGCCCAGCTGGCCTGGTCCTTGTAGTGGCCTCCCTGGTGTAGCCGCATATTTAGCCAGGAGCTCAAGTAGCACCTGCTTGTGGAACTTCCGCAGGGACTTGTACTTCTTGGCTCCTGGAGTCCTCAGACGGTAGATGTTGTAGGCATTGAGGACCGACATATCTACCGTATGCAGGATAAACTTCTTGTACCACCTGCACGATGTTCGCAGGCAGTCGATGAAGCCCATCTGCATGTCGGACTTGTCAACGAGGCGCATGTTGAGGTTATAATCCAGGACAGCAGCTGGTTTTTGGACGGGGTTCTTGGTTCTTCGGTCCACCTTCCCTGTGGCGACCATCTGGGCCTTGTGGCATGTGGTGAGGAGGTTGACCTTGATCTGGTCATGCCAGTGGATGGAGAGGATGGGGCCACTCTTCTTGTGGAAGATGTCCGCCTTCTTCGTCTTGGTTGGGTAGCCTGGCATGCCCTTCCTCTTGCCCTTGACTGTGCCGACAGTTCCGGTCTTGCGGTCATGGAGGTACTTGGTCAGGAGAGGCAAAGTGTAATAATTATCTGTGTAGAGGATGTGATTTTTATTGAAGTGCCTCTCCATCATCTTCTTCACTACAGCGCCACCAAAACCAATGAGGGGGTCAGTCTCAATTTCTCCAGCCTTGCCGCTGTAGACTATAAAGTCCAGCACATACCCCGTCAAACAGTCGCAGAGGACAAAGAGCTTGATGCCGAAGTGGTGTCTCTTGGACGGGATATACTGTCGGAAGTGCAGCCTACCACGGAACAGGACCAGAGACTCGTCGAGGCACATCTTCGGGAAAGGAATCAGGTATGTGGTGAACCGATGACGTATCATGTCATACAGCTTCCTGATCTTCCATAATGAGTCGGGAAGGTGGACTGCCATGTTGTTTGTCAGGTGGAGATAGGAGAGGATGTCGAAGTACCTGTCCCTTGACATGTATTTGCCAAATGCTGGAGTCGTTATGATGTCGCCAGTGATCCAGTAGTCGGCCAGAACGTGCTTCCTAATATGTGTCATCAGATTGTGAGTGCCAAGAACACATATAGTTCTGCCACAGTGACAGCTCTCCATGCCACCATCTTGGCACTGGTCTTCCTCCCAAGATAGTTGGCACAGATAGCATGGTGGTGATTTGTCTCTTTGACGAGGTATTCCATGACTTCATTGTCATAGAAGCCACAGAAAAGTTCACTGGGGGTAGCATCTGGGCCACAGGGATATGCTGGTGACACCCCGGAACCCATCTGTACCTCGTCAAAGGCAGGACAATCTGGCTCAAAATCATCCCCATCTGTCCACACAAACAGGTCGGATGCTGATGCTCGAGGACGTGCAGGTGCAGCAGGCACACGCCCTGGACGCCCTGGCACACGCCCTTGGCCACGCGGACGCCCTGCACGCCCACGCCAATGCCCAGGGGCAGCGGCGTCGGCAGACTGACCACGTCCACGACCTCGCCCTCTCGCTCGTCTTGTCGGGACTTCCTCTTCCTCTTCCTGTTCCTGTTCCTCTTCCTCTTCCTCCTCAGGCGACGTCAGGTCATCTGGGGCAATGTTGGGGTCATCAGCATCCTCTTCAGGAGACAATTCTGGTGAAGAAGTGACCGGGCGTCGGCGGTGTGGGGCGCGGGAGGCTGCGGGAGCTTCAACAATGGGAGCCTCGGCCTCGGGAGTTGGGCTCCTTTTGCGGCGAGCCGAGGGCTTCTCCGCAGCAAATAATGCTCTGCGGTGTGTTGAGGGCTGTGGCACATCACCAATACCACTTGAAGAGGCCCTTTGGTCATCCTGAAGGAGAGATGAAGCCGAGGGCTGTGGGTGACCCACGCGGCGTCCCGGGTCAAGGCGTCGGGACAATGGAATGCGGGTGGTTGCTAGGCCAGGGTCGGCGTCATTATCACTGTCTTCAGCTTCCCTATGCTTTTCTGTGGCTGCCCTGCGTGCTTTTTTAGCTGCACTTTTCACCAACGATTGTTTGTAGAAATATTTGCCCACTTTCAAGGGCGTACGGGCAGGCAAAGGGGAAGGTCCTGGGCTAGGGCTAGGGCTAGGCCTAGGCTGACCTAGCAAAGATGGCGAGGGGGTAGGCCTAGGTTCTAGCACACTCGGATGCTCAATGGCATCTTCCTGAAACACTTCAACATCAGGATCATCACTACTGTCTCCCCCCTCAAATAAATCAACATTATCGTCGTCTCCAAAGCCCACGAAATCGTCATCTTCACTTGCACTTATGAATTGTACCTTGTCCACCAAGCTTTCGCCACTGTTCTCTTCACTATCAAAAAGTTGTCGATGTATAGCACTATCACTCAACAAACGCTTAACTTTCTTTCGTTGAGCTTTCTTCTCGGTTGCAACAGGCGTTGAAGTTGTGAGCGGGGTAGCACTGGGGACCGCGGGAGGTTGCAACGAATCGGACACATCGGAATTTTTGTTTTCAGTATTACTCGCTATGGTGGCCACGTACGAACTGATAACACTAGTAGTTGAGGCTTGGTGGCGCTGCGGTCGCTCCTACAATGCAAAAATTGGCCGCGCAAATTTTTAAGCACGCTTTCAAGCACAAGGATTTTAAAATGACACCCTGATACCGGCCCTTTTTTTTTTGGTGTCCTTAGGAAATGACACCCGGGCTGGAAGGGTTAATCAGAGGGATCTGGCCCCAGAATTGAGGTAGCTTGGGACGACATTTTACCAATTCAATGAATTATTTTTTTAGAGACAAGATAAGGCATTTTGGGCTGCAAGGTTTCCAATCTGAAGATCGGATTCTTGCCCAATCTTCCATCTTTTCTGCTGGACGGGGATATGACGTGGTTGAAGAAGGTGCTGAAGAAGTTTGAGGTTGGGTGGTGGCACGGCTAATTGCGGCGATCTTGTCTTTCTCTTGGCTCTTTTGTAATGCCAAGATACGCCGAATAATAAGTAAGTCCTTGTTATAGCCATTGGGCTCGGTGATAGCGAAATTATCTCGCACTGACGTAGGCAATACCCTAAGTAAGGCATTGAACACACTCTCTTTTCTACTAGCTGCAGTGTCTTCTGGAAACGCTGTGACCACCAGCTGATTTAATTGGCTGTTGGTGTGGTCTAGATTCCCTGAAAACTTGTCACTGTGAAATTGCCGATTGGCAATTATTTTACCGAGAGAGGGGTTAATGGCTCCCTTGGTATACTTTTCAAATTGGGCCCAGGTCAATTGTGGGGTATCACGCACATAACCTGAAACGAGGGACATATGCCGGCCCAACTTCATCACAACTGTGTGGATTTTGGAGGTATCATCGTCCTTGAACACAATATCAAGGACTGGCTTAACGACTTCAAGATAAGTAGCAATGTCGTGATCTGCTTGCTTGAAAGCAATAATTTCAAGCGATTTACCAGCCATGATGTCAGTGTTATTGGTTATATTGAGTGAGTTATAAACCAAAGTTGCTATTCCGAGTTGAGACACTGCTGCCGCCAGTGTTATGCGACATTATAATTCAACGTGCCTTATGGTGATTACGTTTTCCACGTTAGGACACTACGTCAATCTTAACTCTCTCACTGGGAGATAACGAACTTCAATATTATAATTACACAACAATAATAATCAATGAATACAGAATACACGATTAAGTTTCACAAGTTTATTCTTTAACAGCTAGGGTAAAATTAATTGGTCATATATTCACAATTAGGATCGGTCCTCATATATATAAATAAGGCTTACGATCCAACATAAATAATTAATACAGATAATATGTATTTACTAGAGTAGTAATGATCTAGTAATATAAAATAAGGTCACTAATAGAACATATGAATAGTTACAATGTTACTACCAGAACCAAAAATAAGTAGACACAGAGATGTTAAGTCTCAAATACAATAAACAGTGTCTTGATAGAAAACAGGGAAATACGAGGTTAGTTTCCACCTAAGGTAAATAATAGTTACTGAGATGGCATACATGCGACACTAAAGTTATGTAAAAATAAGACACTGTTTGATATCTGAATAACAATACGTTAATACAACTTCTACAGGAGATTAAACTCAAAGAACTCAAAGAGTAATAATTATGAATATAAATTCATGAAGGGATTAAATAAATAAATAAATTAGTCATGTATGCGTGACAGAGAATCCTCGCCGAGAGGGAAGGTACTGCGACGTGAATAAATAGAGTTTAAGACAACTCGAATAATACACAAAATTAATTCTACTTCATGAAGCGTGATAATAACAATTGTCAAATTAAACCCCTCAGACTGAAATAGTTAACTTATTGACGAGGCGGCGGACCGCACGGTATTATCCCCACAACTGTCAAAATCTCACTGAGGGACTGTTAGAAGTCGGAGGAACTTGGGGTTGCCACCATTCAACAGATTCTGAGCTAACTTACCTAACTTACTGAAGCCTAAATTACGCTAGAGCGTCATATAACTTATTAGAGAGATATTAAGATAGGTTCATATGACGCACTAGCGTCATATGAGTAGTTGGGCGGAACCGCCATATGACGCACTAGCGTCATATGAGTCGGAGGGGGTTAAGAGACTGAATAGTAAAACACTCTGTGAACAACTTATCCATGAATTACGTACCCAGTTGATAATGTTTAATAAACAAGATCTGAATAAGTGTTCACTAGTCCTACGTGTATTTGTGCATGTATTTATTCCCGAATAAACATATTGTCACTTCTAACTGAACTTATAGCTGCTTTAGTTGTAAGTGTTTGTATAATTTGCACATAGCATAGTTGGGGAGGTCTGCCTTCTGTCTTTCTCCCTTTCTTTGTCATCCCCTGTTGCCTCGTGGGAGAGCATGTTGTCATCAGTAGGGCGCCGTACTGTGCATCACTTTCGTTTTACTAGGAGTGTAATTACTTTATTTTGTTCAACCCTGGTGGGGTGTTTCAGTTTATTATAAGTTGCACAATGATGTCTTATATTTAGTTGATTATTTCTGTGTTGTTAATGAGAGCACAGGGGCCCGATATATTATGTAGTCTGGCGGTGCCTGGGGCTTTCATTTCCCTCCCGACACTGGGTCGGGCGTCTTGCCTTCACTCTTGAGACAGACCTTGTACCGACCACACGTGCTGCTCTGTGTGTATTGGGCTTGCCCATTAGCTCCCTTATTACCACATATATTCTTTCATTCTTTCATTGTATAGTAGTGGGGCAGATCTGGAGTCATTTTAATCATTAACATTTTGTTTTAACATTATTAGTTTGCATATTAGAGTTTTGTTAGTTAGGATTACTGCAGCCTTTTGGCATTCTTAGATGTAAGCTTCACACCCTTCTTCCATTTCTCTTCCTTTATGCTACTGCATTGTAAATTATTATTATATGTTTATATTGTGTATTATTGAGGTTGATATCTTCAGTGGTTTGATGACTGGCTTGTTTGGATTAGCTTTTTAACAGCCAGCACCAACCTACTGAGCTATCAACCCTTGTGTATCATGTGCAGGTTTGGCACCTACTCTTGTTAGGCTACTGCATGAGGTTCATTCCCATGGTGTTTGCTTCATATTATTCTCGGTTCCTGAGCGACTGGGCATGATATGGATTGTTCTAGGAGTCTAGCAGTATTTTGGTTTGGCACTTTTGTGCAGTTTAGAATAATCTTAGAAGTACTCTTGACATATTACCTAGCACTATCAACCCGAGTCGGATAGGCCCCGACTCTGAGACAGTAGATATTTTTGTGTCTCCTTTAGTACTGCTTTAACCCGTCAAGTTTGGGTAGATTCTTAAGAGTTTACCGGTGTGCTGCGGGAAGACTTATAATCCTAGGCCTAAAAAAACAACATTTAACCCCCCCCCCCCCCCCCCCAGTATTTTTTTTTTTTGTTTTTTGCCCCTTGGCCATGATAAATATCACTCCTCCACATCCCCTCCTTCCCCCCTTCCCCCCCCCCCCTTCAATTATCACCTATTTTCCCTGTTATTCCCTTATTCTTAGGTATATTTTCGTGCTAACATTAGCGAGTTGCTAGCAGGGCGTGGTCATCTGTGTGTCTAAGCATGGGAAATAGCGGGAGTTACAAAGAGAGGCCTCAGTCTCTCTCCATGCCTTGAGAGGGGAGGGTGTGGTGCAGTCTGGCTCACAATAATTGATTTATGTAACTCTCTGTCTCATTTCGCGATTTTGACCAGCCAAACACTGTTTCCACTTGTTTTATTGTTGTAACAGTTTAATATCTTCATAATAAACGTAAAATAGGCGCATATGGATAAGTATTAATGATATTTATGGTAAGATAACGATTTTAGTGACAGGAAACAGTGAAATAGGTGCGCACAGGCTGAGGTGGTCACTACGTACGGTGCGCACTTCTTAGGTTAATAGAGCAAAGAGGAAGATATCCCCTTTTCCTAGAGAACCTGCATGTCTTAGTGTTGAGTCAGATATTAAGAGCGTGTCTGTTGCAGGGTTAGTGTAGTACAGTGGGCAGTGTTGGGTGTATGACTACAGCTTTGTTGTCTTTTTGCTACAGCGTTTCTTTTTGGACAGCGCTGTGGGCCAGGCTATTGGAGCATCTGCTTTCCCTGAAGCCTCCCCTCGTAACAGTGGCGACCTCAGGCCAGGATAGTGTGATAGTAGAGAGTTCTTGGTGGTGTGAAGTTAATTATATTTGGATTGACCTTTTTGCTTGATTGTTTAGTAATTTGCTTGCAGTTGAAAGTCTACGGACTTAGTACTCTCATTTATTAACCCATGTCCACGACTATTGCTAAGATGACGTTTGCTGATTACATTCCTGTTCATATCATGAGGAAAGAGGATGTTTGTCAGTTTATTAGAACTCAACCTAGTCAAAAAGAGGTTGCTAGTAGGAGTTGTGATGAATTAAGACGTGTGTTGGAGGTCTATGGTTGGAGGTACAGTGGTCTGTCTAAGGGAGAGTTAGGTCAAGAGGTGTGTAAGTTGGTTGCGCAGCCGAGTGGTCCTCATGTTGAAGCTAGTACTTGTGTTGTGGATGATGCTACCATCCGGCAGGAGCCACAGCGTCCTATCAGTCAGGTTAGCTAATATTCTACTGGGGTCCGGAGTCGAGCAACAACTCCAAAAGAGCTAGGTGTTACTGTATTTAGGCAGTCTCCCACTATTACCACAGTGCCTGCCACCATGCCTCCACAGTCAGCTTTTAAACCTATCTGTACTGCCCCTTCATTTTCCCAGGCCCTATGGCCAGTACATTTGTTTCGAATTATGCAGGCAATCCCTAGTATCCTAATTCTTCCCCCCATGTGTCGTGGGCCAGACCCCAGCATTTCACTGCCACTTTTACGGTGGGTACCAATGTTCCCCCTTTCATCCAGTTTCCTCCTATAACCCCGATAGGGTCGCGAAGGAGTCCAGAGAGATAGAAGAGAGACGGTGTTGGAAACTAGTGGGCAAAGACGACAGGGGAATAATGCTGGGCATGCATCTAAGGAGGAGGCAGAAGAGGTGCTGTTGTCTCGATGGCTGAAACTCGTGCCGGCCTTCGATGAACTTAAGGTCACGGAGTGGTTCTTACGTTTTGAGAAGAAGGCCCGCGAGTATCAGTGGCTGAGGCAACGCTGGGCATTGTTGGTGTCCAATGTATTAAAAGGCAAGGCTCTTGATGCATACGATCACCTAGAAGTGCAGGAGTTGGAGTATACTGTACTTAAGGAGGCTGTGTTAAAATCATACGAGCTTCGTCCTGAAGCTTACAGACTAGCATTCAGGGGGACTCGGAAGCGGCAGGGGGACTCGCATGTGGAATGTGCCAGGTACCTGCGTGATACTCTAGCTAAGTATCTAGCGATACTCACCTCCAGGGGAGGTGTGGTGGAGTGGACTGGTAATCCAATGGACCCGGGTTCGAATCCCAATATGTCAATGGGAAGATATTATTGGGATGGAATTTGTGCTGTACCTAGTATCAGTGCATTACCACAGCACACCGAAATGCCAAAAAAATACCCTCATTGTTCCCTGATTAACTAGCATTGTATTAATATTCCCATATTCAAAAATATGCTACAGGGGGGCAATGCCTAGTGAGTTAATTGCTCAATAGGTGGCATTCTGAGAGTGAGTGTCCGAGTCTGGGGAATGAGACAGTGAAGCGCAGAGGCGAGGTGGCTTCAGAGATGGAGTTGCTTCGAGCTGTGAAGCTTCGCATGTCTCACTCCCTAGACTGGAGCAAGACCTCACGGGCCTCACCGTGTTCAGCGGTAGAGTGTAAAGGCTATCAGCCTATGCCCGAGAGGGTACTATTGGAATATAGAAAAAAAAGAAAAAAAAAGTGGTTGCACTCAGAGACAGCTGATACTTTTGAGGCGGCGTGTGAGGTTTGGATGATGGAGCAGTTTACCAGCATAGTTGAACGGGACATTGGGGCCAAATTAAAAGAAAAACAGTTTAATTCATTAAGGGAAGCAGCAGTTTGGGCTGATGACTTTGCACTAGCCCAGCTTGGCAGTTGTATGGGGAACGTTTTTGGTGACAGGAGAGACCGACCTGTGCACCAAGCAGCCACAGTATCCGCTCTCCCATTATCACCCAAAGTTACCAAAAATAAGACACAACATCATAACAAGGCTGACAACCAGCGAGCTTCTATGGAACTGCAGTGTTACTTTTGCAAACAAGTGGGTCATATAAAATCTCAGTGTGCTAAATGGATGGCTACCCAGGAACCCAAGGCTGTCCAGTTTGTGGCGAAACTAGGGGAGGTGCCTGCGAAAGGCGAGCCAGATACAGGTGAGTCTGGGGGCAGTGTAGGCCAGCGGTAAGCAGGGTTGTAAGCACTACGCCGCCCCAGATGGTATCACCACCTGAGCATAACCAAACTTCCCCTGATTGGTGTCAGCCATTCATACATGATGGATTTGTACAGGTTGGGGAGCAGACGTACCCTGTCAAGGTGTTTAGGGATACTGGTGCGCAAGATTATGTGTCGCAACCTGACAGGGGGACCTATTAGCATGGGAAAGTTTGTACTATGCAGGGGAATTAACAGTGAGCAATGCTGTGATTTAGTCCCAGTGACCCTAGAGTGCCCACTGTTGACCTCCGAGAGTAAGGTGGCCATGGTGGACACTCTGCCAGTTGAGGGGGTGGACTTTTGCTCAGGACGGACTTGCCATGGGGTGTAGTTTTCCCGCTTCCTATAGTTGTCGCTGAGGCTGCTTTTGAGCCCCTTGCTGGTGGTGGTTTGCAAGAAGATAACATGACTTTATCTACCCTGTTGGTGCAGTGACCCAATCAGTGGCACAAGTGGCACAACAGGGGGATGATTTAGTGGATGCGGGGGCCGACAGCCATGAGTGCGGGCCATCCCATGATGCACTACTAGATGACACTGGCTCGGAGGCAGCTGTGGGCCTGGTTGATCCCAGTGAGGCTACCGAGACTAGTAGAGGTGACCTAGTGCTGGACGAGGAGTCTAACATAGTGCCGCCGACTCAACCTTCTGACATTTTTGAGAGGTCAGAGGTAACTGCCTTGTCGGAGATACCTAAAGACGAGCTGAGCAAGTTGCAGCAAGAGGACCCGAGTCTGGGCCTTCGGGTTTAAGAAGGTTGGCACGACTGGTGGGAAGAACGGTTTAGAGAAGTTTATTGTAAAAGGGACATTGTTGTATCGGCAGTGGACGCCGGATATGGACTCACGCTTAGGGGAGGAACAGTTGGTGGTGCCTACCCAGTTCAGGGAGGAGCTTGTTAGGCTAACACATGAGGCACCACTGGCAGGTCATTTAGGGGTACGGAAGACTACTGATAGGCTACGTTTTCATTTTTGGTGGCCTAATATGCATGCATCGGTGGCTACTTTATTTATGTCTTGTCATATTTGTCAGGTAGTTGGAAAACCCCACCAAGGAATATCCGTGGTACCTTTGATCCCTATACCTGCAGTTGAACTGCCATTTACTCGTTTCATAGTTGACATGGTCGGTCCCTTACCACCCACCAGTTTGGGATATAAATACTTGCATACTTTGATGGATACTACCACTAGATACCTGGAGGCTATTCTGGTTAGCAGCAGACGTGAAGATGAAAGACCATTATGACAAGCGGGCTAAATCTAGGGCGTTCAAGGTGGGCGACGAGGTTCTGGCACGGTTGCCAGTTCAGGGTCGACCCATAGCTGCTAAGTTTTGTGGTCCATACCAGGTCATTAACCCGGCAGCTGCAGGAAAACTCATAAGATGTTCTACTGGGGGGCTGCGGGAAGACTCATAAGAACCTAGGCCTAAAAAAAACATTTAAAACACCCCAGTGGTACTAAAAAAAAAAGCAATTTGTGTTTAGGTGAGATAATTTCCCTCCATTACTTGCTACGACTCCTACACATGTGTCCCCCCCCCCCTTTTTTTCCCCCCTCCCCAATTATCAGGTATTTTCTCTATATTTCTGATATTCATCGAGTATTTTCGTGAGAGGACAAGTGGGAGAGAGGGAGGAGGGTGGAGGAGTGTAACTCGGACCCTCCAAGCCAGTCTGAGTCCACCCCTTATCTCTCAGTGCCACGAGAGAGACGAGAGACAAGTTGCCTGTCTCGCCTGTCTGGGCTAGATTACGACCGCGGGTCTAAAATATACAATTTTCACCAGCCAATTGGTGTTACTACTTGTTTTATTGCTTTCCCATGTTCATATGTTCTTATTAATAGTAAAATAGGCGCATATGGATAAGTATTAATTATATATATGGTAAATTAACGATTTTAGTGAGGAATGAATCAGAATACCTTCGCATCGGGGTATGGTGTATACTACAGGGGCTTAACACTTTACGACTTAAGCAGATTGGTGAGGTTGACTATGTAATAGATAAGCCCAACCGTCGCATAGCCTCCCAATTCTGCCCAATTAAAATGTTAAAGCCCTACCATAGACCGACTACATCTGGCCGTGGCGCTGATGGAGGTGATGCTGCGCAGGCAGGTGTAGCCGCTAGGAATGCGGGGGTGCGCATATCTGGTATCAGAGGGGATGCCTTAGTACTTATGACTTATGGGAGTGATTGCACAGGTGGTATAGATTGTCCCTCTCATGATCTGGCTGTAGTAGAGACAGAGGAGGAGAAGGAGGGAGACTGTTTAGAGGCTGCGGTCCCGGCAGGATTGTGGGAGGGCAATGGGTATGTTGCTCTTCGAGACAAGTTGCAACCTCTTGTTCCTAAGCGCCAAGAGGAGTTGTGTACTTGGCTGTGGCAGTACTCCCGCATGTTTGGTGATTCTTCAGGTCTGACATCCTGGGTGGTACCCGACATAGAGGTTGGAGACCGTCCGTATAAATCCTGCTCAGCAGCCTGCCTTAAAAGCAGATCTGGACTACATGTTGGAGAAGGGATATGGTGAGTGGTCTTCGCCAGTGACTTTACAACCTGAACCGAATGGCAAGATCCGTTTTTGTGTTGGTTTCAGGGGTGTCAATGCATTATCCCAGACAGATGCCTGTCCATTACCCAGAGTTGACTACTCCATACACCGCATCGGGGCTGCCACGTTTATCGCTAAGGTGGAGTTAGTGAAAGGTTATTGGCAGGTCCTGTTGCCTGAGAGAGCTAAGAAAATTGCCAGTTTTGTGGTGGACTGGGCAGTTTATCAGTGTCGGTTGATGTTTTGCTGCTGGAACACAGTCTGGATGTGTGGTATGTTAAAGGCACTGATAATGTTATGGCTGATTGTTTGTCACAGGATGGTATGTTGTAAGGAGAACCCTAGCCGGTCAGTCAGCTTTGGTGTAGCCTCCTACTTTGGTTTGATTAGCATGGTTACGTGTAGTGCTTGTTGGTTGCCGTATGTAGCCCAGCGTAGGGTCGTAAAGTAGGAGTTGCTGTGTTTCTGTCTAGTGTTACGACCGGGGCTACGAATATAACAAGGGCACTTAATGATTGGACTAGTAATAGGGCACTATGCAACAACGGTACGCTAGATCCAAACCCTCGAACTTATATGCCGGCGAACAAATACACCTACAGTATACCCTCCAAAGTTAATCTGCGATAACAGGGTATCCTTAACTGGGCATAAATGTACTCTACTTCAGGCTAACCCACACTGGTATAGCCTGATAACAAACAAGATGCAAGTTACGTTAAAATGCATAAAAGGGAAGCTATGGAAAGATCAATTAAATCACTACAAGATTTAATACAATAAAAAGATGCTTCAATACAGTTACTCTAAACAACAATAAACTCTTCACTCCTATCTGAAAGAAAGTGAAGTATAGTCCTACAGCATAGACCTGGAAACTTCTGAAGAAAGTCTGATGCTCATAAGATGCTCGTATCTTAAATTATATAAAGGCAGGAGGCAGGACACCACACGTGTACACTGAATACACTAAAAGATAGGACATATAATGTTAACTGACACGAGAATACTATAAATGCGCAACAGTAGTAATGCTCGACACTAAAAGAAGTACTTCCTCATTAACGAAACAGTCTGCTATGGTTGTGCAACTCAACAACAACCTAGACTAATAAATGCTGTGAATAATAATGCATACATAACAAAAAGAGCTTATGTCCTAACTAATATCTGCTAGGCGAATAAAGTCTAGCTGGGATATCAAGGTTAGGAAACTGTGGCTGAGCAAGACAGGCTCATAGCCTAGCGTTGTCCTTAAGGCAGTATGATTAAAGTTACGTTAATGACGGGGATGCTCTCTTGGTAGATCCAGATCTCAAGTATCTAGTTCTACCCTGGCGATCCCTCTAAAGTCAAGCAAAGAGGCAGCACTGTGTTATAAGGTAGTAGGCTAATGCCCTCTTACAACACGATGCTGCACTCGCAAAAGGCACAACCAAAAGGACGACCTAGGCTACCACAGAAACCGTCGCAGTCGTGTAGGTATAAGCGAACCATACACACATCGGTGACAATGACAACAGAAACCTCATCCCAGTCTAGCATTAAATAACCCAGCAGAGCACTAATGATAATGAGGGAGACACACACAAAGAGTCATCAAACCTCCATAAACTAAGGACACTGAGGGAGACACACACAGAGTCATCCAACCTCCATAGACTAAGAACCCTTATAGCCTATTCTAATACATGGAAATATATATTAGAGCGACGCACACAATACGATGGGCCGATATGAAATCGTGTACAGAACCCAAAGGGAGTGCTGTGACGTTAAAAGATTAGAGGAATGAAAGAAGGAAGTTGAGTGAGAGAGACTGTATCAGAATGGTGGAGATATGGGGGACAGTTGTAAAAAGGATGTTAGTCATGTGCGTCCCTAGCCTGCTCTGAGGAGGGTAGCTCCTCGGGACCCCCAGGATCCCACAAAGGCATGGTGGTCGGCCAACCACAGGCCGATACATCACAAGGCAGCAGGCCCCTAGGACGCGCCAAGAACCACCCAGCCAATCAGAGGCGAGAGAAAGCCTGCGCGGACGGGAAAAACTCCTCCGGGAGGGAGGAGAGAGGAGGGAAGCAACACTCACTACCCCCATGCTGCCCGCTCGCTCTCTCTCTCAACTTTACACTACAATGCATCTTATATTCTACTCATGATATAAAATACTTTCCGTTGTCACAGACGAAAATAAAGACCACCACTGGACTGTCTGTAACAATGCAAGTACTATGAAAGAAAGAACAACATTCTCGGATAACTGTAGCCCATTTCACTGCCCTGGCGAGCGCTAGTGGCTAACGGGAGGCGATTCTGCCAACGCTGGTAGGCGTCACACCCCGCCCAAGATATGGAACGCTCAACATTAGGCGAGCACCATATCTGACAAGGCAGAATGCCGACAAGACCCGCCACAACGAGCCACTCCACCAGAAATTATATGCAAACCTCAATCATAAATAAAACAACATTTTAGCATAAATAAAATCTTATAACCCCTCCCAAACATAATAGTATAATTTTAGCCTGCTATGCTCCCTGAGCGAGCTACACAGAGCCCAGCCTAATAAGTGAAAGACAGGTTCAACTTAGTACTTTAGCTATAACATTGGCAACTTACAATTAACTATCAAAAAGAAAGAGTTTTTATGTGATTTTTTTTATTTAATTTTAATGTTGTTTTTGACGGCTGCTCTACAGGGGCAAGCCTGATTTTTCTCCACTCTCAACACACACTGACTGAACAGCGAGGGTTCTCCTGCAAACAAACCCTCCTGTGACAAACAATCAGCCAAAACATTATCAGTGCCCTTAACATGCCACACATCCAACTTGTGTCCCGGCAGCAAAACAACACCTGACACTGATAACCTGCCCAGCTCATCACAAGACTGGCACTTCTCTTCGCTCTTTCCGGCAACGGGGCCTGCCAATAACCTTTCACTAGTTCTACCTTCGTGACGAGCGAGGCAGCCCCGATGCGGTCTATGGTATCGTCAACTCTAGGTAATGGATAGGCGTCTGTCAGGGATAATGCTTCCACACTCTTGCAATCACCATACACACGGATCTTGCCACTCAACTCAGGTTGCAAACTCACTGGCAACGACCACTCACGATATCCTTTATCCCTCAGACCCTTTTTCCACATGTCGTCTAGCTCTGTTTTCATGACAGGCTGTTGAGCAGGATTTATACGGTAGGAAATTAAACTGAACCTTGCACTGTCTCCAGCCTCCACGTCGGATTCTACCCCGTACATCAGGCCTGGAGGAGCAACAAACATGCGGATGTACTGCCACAGCCTAGTAAACAACTTATCTCGCAGAACAACATGCCTAGTGCCCTCCCACAACCAAGCCGAGACCGCAGCTTCTAAACTATACTCTCCCTCCTTCTCCACCTTCGTCCCTAGAACAGCCAGGTCATGAGAGGGACAATCAGTACCACCTGTGCAGTCACTCCCATAGTTCATAATTGCTAAGGCCTCCCCGCCGATATCGTACATGCGCACCCCTGCATTCCTTATGACTACATCTGCCGGCGCAGCACCACCGCCTTCAGCGACATGGCCAGATATAGTCGGTCTATGGTAGGGCTGTTGCATTCGACTAGAGCAGCATTGGGAGGCTATGCGACGACCGGGCACATCTACTCCACAGCCAACCTCACCAATCTGCTCAATGTCCTCCTTCTGACCACCACCCTTGGCAGCCATGGGTCGACCCTGACCTGACAACCATGCCAAAGCCTCGTCGCCCACCTTGAACCACCGAAACAACGAGACTAACGGTATGCAAACACTCAAGTGACCTGCCCGCGGAACATCTTGCACCGCCTGAGTTGTGAGGCTCGGGTGCTCGGCACGACCAGTGGGGTATGAACCGAGCTGGTGCTGGAGCGCTGCACACTGCGGCTCAGGCAGGTGCTCTAGCGCTTCCACAACCACCAGACTCGTGTCCCCCGCCCACTGCTCCGCCGAGACATGACAATCCCAACTCTCCTCCAGCTGTGCCCTACTGCCCCCCTCTCCTTCTCCTCCTTGGCCGCTGCAGACCAACGCAGGGACAGTAGGCTGCTCAGGTGGTTGCCTCACAAACTCTTCCAACAGGTTCACATGACATGTTTCCCCGTCCTCGTGTTCGATAGCCCCGTTCCCACAACTCTCCTCCACCTGGGAACTACTAAGTCGCGGAGTGCCATCACGCCCAACCATGTCACTAGGGGTGACAGGTTCTGGGGCCACTCCGGAGCTCACCTCTGGGTCAAGTACTAAGTCGCTAAGTAGAGCCGCTAGAGCAAAACTCGCAAAACTCCCAACTTTAGCTTGCTCCTTCCGACCGTTCCTCCGCTGGTCTAGAGACTGAGGAATAGGCTGTGACACTTTAGATGCACGAGATCGGGTGACAACACACGCCCTCTGCTGTGGTTGACACCTCTTGACCAACTTCTGCCCCTCCCTACTCACGTCGGCCGCCCTCTCAGCACCGACTAAGGGTGGAACTTCAGAAGTAGGCACCGCAAAGTAATTGCCGAGAAGAAGGTCGACGCCCTCTACTGGCAGTTTCTCCACGATTCCGACATCCAACTCTCGTGTCACACCTTCTACCTCCAGCTCCAATCGGACCAACGGGAATGACCGTGTAGCATTGATACCCTGCACCACAACTACCCGTGCCTCGTTTATAGGTTTGCCTATAAAGTTTTTCATCAATGTCAGGGAAGCACCCGTATCACGCAAAAATTCTACTCCATGCTTGCAACCAGCCCAACTCACGCAGCCGTGCCCTTTATGGTCACAAAAAGTATCGCGGACAGGTGTCAAGCCTTCCGGACACTTCTTCACTGGCTGTGCTCCAGCCTCTGACCATTTACCCCGGGCAAACGCAGACGACTTCAAAGGCACTCCAATGTTGCGAGCCAAAGACACGACTGCTGTAGGTAGCTTGCTAGGACAGGATCGTGCAAAATGCCCCTTCTTGTGACAATGAAAACACTCTAACTCCCCCTTGGGCTTCCCTTGAGGTGAGGAAGGGCCCTGACCTTTCTTAAACGGGACGGTTTTAGGTTTGTGATCAAAATTGGTATCATTGCTCTTACTCTCGTTATTAACTGTTATGTCACTGACTCGGGGGGGTGGAGTGTTGCGCCCCTTGTTAACTGCATCGGTCCGTTGTGCATACCCGCACCCACGAATCAGTGACATTCTCAGGTCAGCCATCTCAGCTGCCTCTTGTAGAGTTTTAGGACGTTTCTCTTTAAGGTTCAAAGTCAGGTCGCTGCCTGTGCACTTGAAAAATTGCTCTAGAAGGACTAACTGCTCAAGCTCTCCGAACGTCGTCACCTTCTCTGACCTCAGCCAATTTCTCAATGCATCAGACAGTTCCCGGGCATGTTCTAGAAAAGTGCACTCACGACCCTTCGTTACACCCCGGAACTTCAACCTATATGTCTGGATGTAACTCGTACGCCCGCAGAACAGCTTCCTTCAATACCTCATAATCGATGCAAGACTACAAGGGCAACGCATCATATGCCTTGAGTCCTTTGCTAACCAATCTAGAGGAAACAAGGGCTGCCCACTTAACCTCGGGCCATTGGTGCTCCCGGCACTTCTTCTCAAAATGCAGGAAAAACTCGGTGACACCCGACTCGTCAAATACAGGGACTAACTTAAGAAGGTGCGATAAAGACTGATCAAGACCTCGATTCCCAGCACCGAGACGCTGCCCTGTCGACTCCACCCGAGACTTCTCAAGATCTCTGTCTGCACAGTACTTCGTAGCCTCAACGTGAAGCTCAGCCTCACGTATGACCTTTCTCTCCTCAGCCTGAATCCTAGCCATCTCAATCTCAGATTCATGCTTTCGTTGCTGAATCTTAGCCATCTCAAGCTGGAAGAGCATATCCGCAGTTAACCCTTGAGGAGGAGGAGATGCAACAAACCACGCTGCCAGTGACTATCGGCCTGCGGGAACGTACCCGGCTCCGGAGCCCGAGGGGGCGCCATGGTAGGAGTCGAGTGGAATGGGGGCTGGGCCGAAGGTGCCCCAGCTCCCGCTCCACCCACCCCGCCGAGCACCCAGGCCACCAGGTCACCTCTCGACATGCTGCTAGTGCCCACATGCCCCATGACCGTGGCCAAACACTGGAGACCATACCGATCACTCCCCGACACCCGGTTAGCAGTAATAGGCATCTCCAGAAACTTCCTTGCATCCTCCTCACTAGTTACTACTCTAATGCCTTCTAACAACCCCAGCTGCTGCACCTCAGAGTCTGCTTCCCGTACCGTGTCCTCACTGTACATTGATCCGTCGTTCGGCATAGTGTCCACCGAAAATTCTCAACGTTTATAAAAAAAAAAAGTACCTAAACTCTCATGTAGCACTATTCACTCAAAAAAAAAATGCTCGAAGACAACTCAAGTGCTATACTACGTTGCCAAAATAAAAATCCACGTGTCCAAAATATTCCTCAAAAAACAAATGTCCAACAATCCTGCAATTCTTCCTTAGATACCAGGCAAAGGCACTATTTGTTATTACTGCAATAATCAACAAATGGATCCTGGTTTCTACTAAAATAAGATACCAGGCAAGGTCGCCATTTGTTATCACTGCAACAACAACAAATGGATCCTGGCTTCTACTAAAATAAGATACTAGGCAAGGTCGCCATTTGTTACGACCGGGGCTACGAATAAAACAAGGGCACTTAATGATTGGACTAGTAATAGGGCACTATGCAACAACGGTACGCTAGATCCAAACCCTCGAACTTATATGCCGGCGAAGAAAAACACCTATACCCTCCAAAGTTAATCTGCGATAACGGGGTATCTTTAACTGGGCATAAATGTACTCTACTTCAGGCTAACCCACAGGCAATAACAAACAAGATGCAAGTTACGTTAAAATGCATAAAAGGGAAGCTATGGAAAGATCAATTAAATCACTACATGATTTAATACAATAAAAAGATGCTTCAATACAGTTACTCTAAACAACAATAAACTCTTCACTCCTATCTGAAAGAAAGTGAAGTATAGTCCTACAGCATAGACCTGGAAACTTCTGAAGAAAGTCTGATGCTCATAAGATGCTCGTATCTTAAATTATATAAAGGCAGGAGGCAGGACACTACACGTGTAGACTGAATACACTAAAAGATAGGACATATAATGTTAACTGACACGAGAATACTATAAATGTGCAACGGTGCTCGACACTAAAGAAGTACTTCCTCATTAACGAAACAATCTGCTATGGTTGTGCAACTCAACAACAACCTAGACTAATAAATGCTGTGAATAATAATTGTTACGACCGGGCACTCGGGTACACTAGGGCTCTTACACAGGACTCGAGTATGGCTCGCTGCCACAACGGAAACACACGATCCCAACCCCAGAGTACTGCCAGCCGAACAAAAAACGCCACTACCCTCCAGAGTTCTATCTGCTATAACGGGGTATACAAGAACTCGGTACTAGCGTTTCACACAACAGACTAATAACAAGACGGGAGTTATCTAGTCTGGTCAACAATCAAACAAAGAAGAAAGTACTACAACACTAAAGAATAGTGTTGGCCGAAGCCGAAGTAATCCACCCTTGAACTAAGAACTTAAGAAGTCCTCCACCCTCTACTTCGGATCGGCACTATTACGTTACGTTAAACAATAGTCCTCGAGCATCAAGCAAGGAATCTTCTGATAAGTTAGATGCTTCTCGAATACTCGTAAGAAGTAAGTATCGGATTTTGAACAGCAATTTAATGAATAACTCACTGGTAATTAAAGGCTTTAAATGGACATAAGAAGAATTATAAGAATAAGCAATAGGATATGGCAAACATTAAGAAGAAGTACTCCGACAATGCACTAGCAATAGCCTACTAAGATTGTGCTCGTGGGCCACTAATCTCTGAAGTAGCTAAGCGTGCCACACATGAAATCAATAGTGCTTAAACAATAATATACATAAGGAGAAGCTTCAATACTATACTGTATCTGCTGGTCGAGCAAAGTCTAGCTGGGATATCTAAGGTTAAGAGACAATGGCTGAGCAAGCGGCTCGTAGCCTAGCGAGGTCCTTAAGACTGTGCGGCCAAATTACGGTAATTGACGGGATGCTCTCTTGAGAGATCCAGATCACTAGTATCTGGTTCTCTCCTGGCGATCCTCTCAAAGTCAAGCAAATGAGATAGCACAGTGTTGGGTGGCACAGGCAAAAGCCCTCACTCGCAACACAGTGCTAAACTCCCACGGTACACAATCAAAAAGACCCCCTAGGCTTCCCACGTCTCCGTTGCAATTGTGCTGGTTCAACCAACCTAGCACTCATAGGAAATCACAACTCGAGGAACCCTATCCCAGTCTAGCATTACCTAAACCAGCAGAAAACAGGAACATGAATAATAGTACACAGGGAAATACATATACGAGTGCAACAAACATCAATCAATCCTATTCTAGTTAACCCTTCCAAAAATAGGCTATCTAACAGGCACTTATCTCGTGAGAACTCAAGCGATAATACTTTGGCTGACTAAATCTGCACCAAAGGGGTCATTGAGGTTATAAACAGGGACGAGAAGAGAAGAAGGTAGGCTGTTCAGAGAGTAGAGAAAGTTCACATCAGTCGGAAGAATATCGATAGTTGCAAGGGATATGAGAGGTCGCTTTGCCTGATGAGTTCTGAAGCATGGTGGCAAAAACCTCTCTTTTTATACTCGGCCCTCTAGCGGCATATCTCAAACTACTTAAGGACCGCCCACTGGCAATCATGACGTCATATTCTCTCAATCTGGGATTGACAAAGAACTTCCCACGCGCTGAAAGGGAGGAAGGGAGGAGGGAATTAGGCCTACCGGCCCGCGTGGCGCACTCACCGACCCCACGCCACGTAATATCCCTCCTCTCATCATTACATACAAGTCCCACACACAATACTTATATCTAATGATATAAAATAGAACTCGTTGACTTAGAAGAAAACAAAATACATAATGATAATACTTATAGTACAACGGTTCACATAAACTGAGTTAGGAAACTCTACACAGACTACAGCCAAAGTTCCTGCCCTGACGATCCTAGCGAGAGTGGGGCCTGACTGGGCGTTCTGTACAGCATGCTCATACTCGACATGCGTCACACCTCCCCCAAGATTTTACTTGCTCAACCCTGAGCTAAAATCTGATATACAGAACCCCATCAAACCCCTCACACCCAGCGACCGCATGGCACTAAAACAACGCTGAGTTTATCACTAAAACACATCTTATAAAAAAAAAATTCACATTTCATAACTCATCCCAACAATAGTAAAAGACACAATATCATGCTCCCAGAGCGAGCTTACAGCAGCTCAGCCGTTTGATAGTTCGTGGACTACTCAAACCTTATAGGCTATGACAAACTTATACAATTATCTTCATCAAAAAGAAAGAGTTTTTATATGATTTTTATATTTTAATAGGTTTTTTTCCGGCTGCACTATAAGGGCAGCCTATTTTTCTTCTATACCAAACGCTCAACTCCTGCTTTACGACCCAATACGCTGGGCTACAACCGCGAGCCAACAAGCACCAAGCGCAAAATACTACTCAAACCAAAGCAGGAGGCTACCCGTGTGTCAATTTACCCAGGATCATATACCCCTGAACGACCACATGCAACCTCGTTGTCACAACCGGCAATATGGCTTATGTCCAGGTTATATACCAATAACCTTAGTGACCACCTGGTCAGCCTCATATTCCGATTGTGAAACGGGTCCAAGATCTTGAGAGGGTAATGATCTGGGTAAACTACACCGACCGGACCATAGGCTGGAACATAGATCTCGAAATGCCCCAGCGCATCATTGTCCTTTTCACTTTCATTCATCAGGCTCTGACACGTTGCTGGTGCATTCTTAAGTCCGTCAGGCACAACATTGCACTGGTAGGTACTCCCGTCCACAACAAAACCACATACCTCTTTAGCACGCTCGGACAAAGTTACAAGCAACGACCACTCACGACATTCCTTATCCCTCAGATCCTTCGTCCACACGTAATCCAGCTCTGCTTGCACCATAGGCTGTCGAGCAGGATTTATACGGCAGGGAATTAAACTGAGCCTTGCACTATCTCCAGCCTGCATGTCGGATTCTACCCCGTACCTCAGGCCTGGAGAAGCAACAAACATGCGAAAGTACTGCCATAGCCTAGTAAATAACTGCCTTGCACTGTCTCCACGAACAACATGCCTTGTGCCCTCCCACAACCCAGCCGAGACCGCAGCTTCTAACCTGTAGTCTCCCTCCTTCTCCACCTTCGTCCCTAGAACAGCCAGGTCATGAGAGGGACAATCAGTACCACCCGTGCAGTCACTCCCACAGTTCATTATAGCTAAGGCTTCCCCGCCGATACCGTACATGCGCACCCCCACATTCCTTGTGACGACATCTGCCTGCGCAGCATCACCGCTTTTAGCGACATGGCCAGATACAGTCGGTCTGTGGTAGGGCTGTTGCATTAGACTAGAGCAGCATTGGGAGGCTATGTGACGACCGGGCACTGCGATACCACAGCCGACCCTACCAATCTGCTCAATGTCCTCCTTTTGACCACCACCCTTGGCAGCCATGGGTCGACCCTGACCTGGCAACCATGCCAAGGCCTCGTCGCCCACCTTAAACCACCGAAACAACGAGGCTAACGGTCTTTTAACAGTCACATGACCTGCCTGCGGAACATCTCGCACCGCCCGAGTTGTGAGACTCAGGGGCTCGGCACGACCAGTGGGGTATGAACCGAGCTGGTGCTGGAGTGCTGCACACTGCTGCTCAGGCAGGTGCTCTAGCACTTCCACAGCCACCAGACTCGTGTCCCCCGCCCACTGCTTCGCCGAGACATGACAATCCCTACTCTCCTCCACCTGTGCCCTACTGCCCCCCTCTCCTTCTCCACCTTGGCCGCGGCAGACCAACGCAGGGACAGCAGGCTGCTCAGGTGGTTGCCTCACAAACTCCTCCACCAGGTTCACATGACATGCTTCCCCGTCCTCGTGTTTAATCTCGACAGCACCATTACCACACTTCTGAACTTCCGGATCCTCCAACTGAGCAACCCTTTTTTCTCTCTGTGTGTAACGTTGCTGCCTCTGAGTCTCTTCCGGCCCTACCTCCTCACTAGCTGTGACAGGTCCTGGGGCCTCTCCAGACTCTAACATAGGTGCTAATACTGAATCACCCAGGAGAGCCGCCGAGTCAAAACTCTTAAAACCAACTCCAGCTTTAGCCTCCTCCTGTTGATCGTTCCTCTGCTGGTCTGAAGACGGAGGACTAGGCTGTGACACTTTAGCTGCCCGAGCTCGGGTGACAGCACACGCCATGGGTTGTGCCTGGCACCGCTCGACACACTCTTGCTCTTCCCTACTCACGTCGGCCGTCCTCTCGGCAACGACTAAGGGTAGAACCTCAGAAGCGGGCATTGCAAAGTCGTTGCCGAGAAGAAGGTCGACGCCCTCCACTGGCAGTTTCTCCACAATCCCAACATCCAATTCACGTGCCACACCATCCACCTCCAACTCCAACCGCACCAGCGGGTATGACCGAGTTGCATTAATACCCTGCACCACTACCACCCGAGCCGCATTTATAGGGTAGCCAGTCAAATTGTTCATCAGAGTCTGGGAAGCACCTGTATCACGCAAGACCTCTACTCCATGCTTGCGCCCCGCCCACATCACGCAACCCCGTCCTCTATGGTCGCAAAAAACATCCTGAGCAGGGTTCGAGCCTCTCAGGTGTTTCTGCATTGGCTGTGCCTCAGCCTCTGACGAACTGCCCCGGGCAAACTCAGAAGACTTCGGAGACACACCAATGTTGCAGGCCAAAGACACAGCTGCTGTAGGTGGTTTGCTAGGACAGACTCTTGCAAAGTGCCCCTTTTCATGACAAAGATAACACTCCAACTCCCCTCTGGGCTTCCCTTGGTACTGGGAAGGGCCCGGCCCCTTCTTAAATGGGACGGTGTTAGTCTTGTGGTCAGTCTTGGTATCATAGCTCTTGTACTTGTTTGCATAATGTATATCACTAACTCGGGGGGGTGGGGCGTCACGCCCCTTGTTACCTGCCTCACTACGCTGGGCAGACCCGCACCCACGAATTAGTGATAGCCGGAGGTCAGCCATCTCAGCTGCCTCCTGTAGAGTTTTAGGGTTCTTTTCTTTAATAGTTAAAGTCATTTCTGCACCTGTACACTTATAAAACTGCTCGAGCAGAAACAGCTCAGTCAACTGTTCGGCCGTCTCAGCTTTCTCAGAACGTGTCCAGTTAGCAAGTGCATCTTTTAAGTCCCGGGCATGTTCAAGAAAGGTCGCCTCCCTAGTCTTTGTAACACCCCGAAACTTCAATCGATATGTTTCTGGTTGCAACTCGTATGCCCGTAGGACAGCTCTCTTCAATTCTGGGTAGTCAATGCAAGACTCTAAAGGCAGTGCATCATAAGCCTTCAGACCCTTACCCGTAAGTCTTGAGGAGACCAGAGCTGCCCACTTCTCTTCAGGCCAATTATGCTCCCTACACTTCTTCTCAAAACGATTAAAAAATTCTGTGACTTCAGTTTCACTAAATGCCGGCACCAATTTGACTAAGTGAGACAAGGACTGTTCTCTTACTTGGCCCTCACGGCCCATCCGAATCCCGGTCGACTCTGCACGAGTCTTATCTAAGTCTATCTGAGCACAATATTTCTCGGAGTCGTATCTAAGCTCAGCCTCGTGCCTCCTAGACTCAGCCTCAATCTCCTTCTCCTGCTTCCTAGACTCAGCCTCAATCGCACACTTCCTAGACTCAGCCTCAATCTCATACCTCCTAGACTCAATTTTAGCAAGCTCGAGTTTAAATATCATATCAGGAGACAGGCCGGAAGAGGGAGCTGCCACTACTGAAGGAGGGGGGGCAAGAACTGGGGAACCACCATACGCACCGCCCGAGGGCACTCCAATCTGCCAATTCTCATCCCTCTGTGGGAGAGTGCTAACCTCCGGCAACTGAGTGGACGGCACTGTGGGAGTCGAGTGAGAGGGGATCTGGGGAGGAACCCCCCCAAACGCCCTCCCCTCCGAAACCCCATGTCGCCCACGCAACACCCAGGAAATCAGCTCCCCCTTGGACATCCCTCCTACATTGGATAGACCCAAAACCTTGGCTATCAGGTGCAAGCCATAAACATTCACCCCAGTCAGCCTCTCCTCCGTCACATGGTACTGCTTACTCACAAAAAGTCTAGCATCCTCCTCACTAGTTACTAACGGCACCTCCTCACTTAGCATCTCTCGCTCCTCGTCAGTACTAGGGCCCGACATACTGAAGTTCACCAAAAATTTCTCGAGACAAAAGTGTTAAACTCCCTTATGCAAGCACTAATTACTAAATTAACTGGAGTCTCTTAAATGCTCTCCTAATTGCCTTACAAAAAAAAAAAATATTCTTCAATATGTACGCTAAAGTACGAACAAACAAATGTTGTACAACTCTGCAAAAAATTATACTGTTCACAAAATCCTAAGCAAGGTCGCCATTTGTTACGACCGGGCACTCGGGTACACTAGGGCTCTTACACAGGACTCGAGTATGGCTCGCTGCCACAACGGAAACACACGATCCCAACCCCAGAGTACTGCCAGCCGAACAAAAAACGCCACTACCCTCCAGAGTTCTATCTGCTATAACGGGGTATACAAGAACTCGGTACTAGCGTTTCACACAACAGACTAATAACAAGACGGGAGTTATCTAGTCTGGTCAACAATCAAACAAAGAAGAAAGTACTACAACACTAAAGAATAGTGTTGGCCGAAGCCGAAGTAATCCACCCTTGAACTAAGAACTTAAGAAGTCCTCCACCCTCTACTTCGGATCGGCACTATTACGTTACGTTAAACAATAGTCCTCGAGCATCAAGCAAGGAATCTTCTGATAAGTTAGATGCTTCTCGAATACTCGTAAGAAGTAAGTATCGGATTTTGAACAGCAATTTAATGAATAACTCACTGGTAATTAAAGGCTTTAAATGGACATAAGAAGAATTATAAGAATAAGCAATAGGATATGGCAAACATTAAGAAGAAGTACTCCGACAATGCACTAGCAATAGCCTACTAAGATTGTGCTCGTGGGCCACTAATCTCTGAAGTAGCTAAGCGTGCCACACATGAAATCAATAGTGCTTAAACAATAATATACATAAGGAGAAGCTTCAATACTATACTGTATCTGCTGGTCGAGCAAAGTCTAGCTGGGATATCTAAGGTTAAGAGACAATGGCTGAGCAAGCGGCTCGTAGCCTAGCGAGGTCCTTAAGACTGTGCGGCCAAATTACGGTAATTGACGGGATGCTCTCTTGAGAGATCCAGATCACTAGTATCTGGTTCTCTCCTGGCGATCCTCTCAAAGTCAAGCAAATGAGATAGCACAGTGTTGGGTGGCACAGGCAAAAGCCCTCACTCGCAACACAGTGCTAAACTCCCACGGTACACAATCAAAAAGACCCCCTAGGCTTCCCACGTCTTCGTTGCAATTGTGCTGGTTCAACCAACCTAGCACTCATAGGAAATCACAACTCGAGGAACCCTATCCCAGTCTAGCATTACCTAAACCAGCAGAAAACAGGAACATGAATAATAGTACACAGGGAAATACATATACGAGTGCAACAAACATCAATCAATCCTATTCTAGTTAACCCTTCCAAAAATAGGCTATCTAACAGGCACTTATCTCGTGAGAACTCAAGCGATAATACTTTGGCTGACTAAATCTGCACCAAAGGGGTCATTGAGGTTATAAACAGGGACGAGAAGAGAAGAAGGTAGGCTGTTCAGAGAGTAGAGAAAGTTCACATCAGTCGGAAGAATATCGATAGTTGCAAGGGATATGAGAGGTCGCTTTGCCTGATGAGTTCTGAAGCATGGTGGCAAAAACCTCTCTTTTTATACTCGGCCCTCTAGCGGCATATCTCAAACTACTTAAGGACCGCCCACTGGCAATCATGACGTCATATTCTCTCAATCTGGGATTGACAAAGAACTTCCCACGCGCTGAAAGGGAGGAAGGGAGGAGGGAATTAGGCCTACCGGCCCGCGTGGCGCACTCACCGACCCCACGCCACGTAATATCCCTCCTCTCATCATTACATACAAGTCCCACACACAATACTTATATCTAATGATATAAAATAGAACTCGTTGACTTAGAAGAAAACAAAATACATAATGATAATACTTATAGTACAACGGTTCACATAAACTGAGTTAGGAAACTCTACACAGACTACAGCCAAAGTTCCTGCCCTGACGATCCTAGCGAGAGTGGGGCCTGACTGGGCGTTCTGTACAGCATGCTCATACTCGACATGCGTCACATAATGCATACATAACAAAAAGAGCTTATGTCCTAACTAATGTCTGCTAGGCGAATATAGTCTAGCTGGGATATCAAGGTTAGGAAACTGTGGCTGAGCAAGACAGGCTCATAGCCTAGCGTTGTCCTTAAGGCGGTATGATTAAAGTTACGTTAATGACGGGGATGCTCTCTTGGTAGATCCAGATCTCAATATCTAGTTCTATCCTGGCGATCACTCTAAAGTCAAGCAAAGAGGTAGCACTGTGTTATAAGGGCTAATGCCCTCTTACAACATGATGCTGCACTCGCAAAAGGCACAACCAAAAGGACGACCTAGGCTACCACAGAAACCGTCGCAGTCGTGTAGGTATAAGCGAACCATACACACATCGGTGACAACGACAACAGAAACCTCATCCCAGTCTAGCATTAAATAACCCAGCAGAGCACTAATGATAATGAGGGAGACACACAAAGAGTCATCAAACCTCCATAAACTAAGGACACTGAGGGAGACACACACAGAGTCATCCAACCTCCATAGACTAAGAACCCTTATAGCCTATTCTAATACATGGAAATATATATTAGAGCGACGCACACAATACGATGGGCCGATATGAAATCGTGTACAGAACCCAAAGGGAGTGCTGTGACATTAAAAGATTAGAGGAATGAAAGAAGGAAGTTGAGTGAGAGAGACAGTATCAGAATGGTGGAGATATGGGGGACAGTTGTAAAAAGGATGTTAGTCATGTGCGTCCCTAGCCTGCTCTGAGGAGGGTAGCTCCTCGGGACCCTCAGGATCCCACAAAGGCATGGTGGTCGGCCAATCACAGGCCGATACATCACAAGGCAGCAGGCCCCTAGGACGCGCCAAGAACCACCAGCCAATCAGAGGTGAGGGAAAGCCCGCGCGGGCGGGAAAAACTCCTCCAGGAGGGAGGAGGGAAGCAACACTCACTATCCCCACGCTGCCCGCTCGCTCTCTCTCTCTCAACTTTACACTACAATGCATCTTATATTCTACTCATGATATAAAATACTTCCCGTTGTCACAGACGAAAATAAAGACCACCACTGGACTGTCTGTAACAATGCAAGTACTATGAAAGAAAGAACAACATTCTCTGATAACTGTAGCCCATTTCACTGCCCTGGCGAGCGCTAGTGGCTAACGGGAGGCGATTCTGCCAACGCTGGTAGGCGTCACACTTGGAGAAATTGTTTAAATACAAAAATGTAAAAACTATAAAAATACTAGAAAAAAGACTGTAGTTGTGTATGTCTTGTAGTGTTTTGAAGTATTGACAGTCTGTTGTTTCAAGATGCACCAACAGACTCCCCCTGGGTGTGAGGGTGTCACTTCCAACTTAACTTATAGCTGCTTCAGTTGTAAATGTTTGTATAATTTGCACATAGCCTAATTGGGTAGGTCTGCCTTCTTTCTTTCACCCATTCTTTGTCATTAGTGGAGCAGATAACTGCAAATTTCAGGAGAATCGTTCAAATGGTGATGCAAGCATGAAATTTGGTACATGTACCCTTCAAGGTCCATTCTTCTCAGAAATACCGCTGGCCACGCGAAAATCCAAGATGGCGGTCATTTTTCAAGATGGCTGCCGTGCCTGACCATATATTGCTTATTTTTTTTTTAATTATTACCTGGTGAACATTTTAAGAGAAAACTGTTTCTTGCTAACCAGATTAATGAGAAGCACTGTTTTAATCATTGTCATAGTCTATAATTTGGGGAATTTTAGAATGGCATCCAAGATGGCGTCCATTAATTTATATGTTCATATCTAAGCAACTACTGAACATATATACATGATTTTTGGTGTGCACATACATTCTTTGGGTCAGATAATCCAATGGAGCCATTTTCACATTTGTTAGTAAGGACTGAGGCAGTGATGAGATCTTGCAAATATAATAGAGTGATGTCAACACACAACCAGGGCACACTGGTAACATCGCTGCTGTGCAACTCAGCATGGGGTTCAGTGTCAGCTTATTTTACTGTACTATACTATAAGTTGTAGTGTAGTTTACTGTACTATACTATAAGTTGTAGTGTAGTTTACTGTACTATACTATAAGTTGTAGTGTAGTTTACTGTACTATACTATAAGTTGTAGTGTAGTTTACTGTACTATACTATAAGTTGTAGTGTAGTTTACTGTACTATACTATAAGTTGTAGTGTAGTTTACTGTACTATACTATAAGTTGTAGTGTAGTTTACTGTACTATACTATAAGTTGTAGTGTAGTTTACTGTACTATACTATAAGTTGTAGTGTAGTTTACTGTACTATACTATAAGTTGTAGTTTAGTTTACTGTACTATACTATAAGTTGTAGTGTAGTTTACTGTACTATACTATAAGTTGTAGTGTAGTTTACTGTACTATACTATAAGTTGTAGTGTAGTTTAATTTAGTGTCCCAAATGCTTTCTAACAGCCCCATATCAATTAACTACTAGACAGTAGTTGGTAGTTAGTAGATAGAGTTAGATAGCCGCACCTGAATTTACAGGGTGTGCCAGCGCGGGAGAGCCGAGCCAAGGGTAAGGGGGCTATAAATGACTTGCTCATGTACTTACCTGGATGGTGTACAGATCACACGGGACTTAAATGGCACTGGATGAATGATCGGGCTAGGTGTAGGTCATCCGAATCTAGTTGTATCCCATAAAGTAATGCGTGTGTAATTTCGTTAAGGTGGTAAAAGGATAAACCCTCGGCCTTAATCAGAAAACAAAATGGCAGATTCAAAATCCATTTTTCCCATAAGACAAACTGACTGGTCAAAATGTTGTCTTTGCCAGAAAGACAAAATAGGTGAAGATTTAACATCACCTAGAACCCATTATTCCCTTGAACATGACGGTTATGCCATGCTGGCTACCAACATACTGATGTTTCATGAAATCCAGGAAATGAATTGATCGTGGATCCAACAAGGCTTGATGAAGGTGACAGCATAGATGCCACTTTGAGTTTCCTTCTATGAGTCAATCAAGAGGAACAAAACTGACTTCTTCATGCAAGAATCTGCTCCTATTAAGCACTCAAAGCAGAAGCTTCTGAAGGAGGACTACAAGCTCTTCTCAAAGATGTTCATCTCCTGTCAGAGCAGACAGTGTGATCTGCAGGAGTTCTTCCAGCATGAGAATCAGGCATTCCCAGCTGCACTGAGTGAGGGTGGAAGGCTGTACACTTGCCAGAAGTCTCAACTGACCTCTATCTTGGAGACTCATCTTACATCAACAGACAAAGAACCAGAGACCGATGTCCTGATTGTAGATGGGTCTGCTTTGGTCCATGTCTTGCCACCAAAGAGAGGAAAGACCTTTGAGGGCTATGCAACTCTGGACTTCCTGCCATTTATTCACAGCTATGCTACAAAGTACAAGACAACACATCTTGTCTTTGATGTGTACAACCCATCCAGCCTCAAAGCCGAGACCAGGTCTCAACGTGGCCAGGGAGGAAGACGCAAGGTGACAAACAAGAACAGCATTCCATCCAATTGGCGTAACTTCCTTAGGCATAATGACAACAAGACGGAGTTGTTCCAGTTCCTGGCAGACAGGGTTGCCCAAATGTCTGCACCAAACTTGGTAATTGTCACAAAGGGATCTGCAGTCCTCAGCACTAATGAAACTGGTCTTCAAGGACTGGACAAGTGCTCTCATGAGGAAGCTGACAGCCGCATCTTTGTGCATGCCAAATATGCTGCAGAACATGGGAGCAAAGCCGTCATGGTCAAGGCAAATGATACAGATGTTGTGGTCATTGCAGTGAGTGCCTTTCCAGCCCTTCAGAGTTTGGGGCTAGAGCAGTTATGGGTGGCATTTGGTCACGGTCAAAGCCGGCGCTGGATCAGTGTGCATGGCCTGTATCGCTGTATGGGGCAGGAGAAGGCTAAAGGCATGTTATTCTTTCATGCCTTCACAGGGTGTGACACTGTTTCAGCCTTCCGTAACAAGGGAAAGAAAACTGCCTGGCAGACATGGGATGTTTGTCCAGAGGCCTCCCCTGTCTTCTCCAAGCTGAGCCAGTACCCTCTTACAGTGGAAGATGGTGACCTGGAGATACTGGAGAGGTTTGTCATACTGATGTATGACAGGTCCAGCACTGCTACCACTGTGGATGAGGCCAGGCTTGACATGTTTGCCAGAAAACAGAGGCCTTATGAGGCCATTCCACCAACAAGAGCAGCTCTGCTTCAGCACACTAGACGAGCTGCCTTCCAGGCTGGTTGTGTTTGGGCCCAAGCAACCCAGTGTCAACCAGAAGCAGAGAGTCCTGCTGACTGGGGATGGCAGAAGGTTGGTGAAGAATGGCACGTCTTCTGGACAGCCAACTCCCCCATAGCCAAGAGTTGCGAACAGCTGACCAAATGTGGCTGTAAATCAGACTGTCGTGGCAGGTGCAAGTGCTACAGGCTGGGTCTCTCCTGTACAGCTCTGTGCACTTGCAAATGTGAGGTGTGAGTCTTTGATTCTATGGTATTTTTACAAATGTTATTTGTACTCAATGGATATGTATAAATGGTGTGAATTAGGCCGTTTCCTACGATATAATCTTCCTTCACTTTGTCTAGTTACTTATGACCCTGATGAGTTAATAATGTGACAAGTCTTTCTAATTCTCTGACCTCAAAAATGTAGGATTAGATGAAAAAATCATTTGTCTAGCTCTACTAATAGCCAAGATATCACAAAATTTGTCTTTAACCCCAGAAGGCCGATACACTACTCAAATAGCACGGCTTTAAATAGCCTTTAAATAGCCTGCTGATGGCTGCTATTTACTTGTATGACGTCACGGTACTTTTGCGGTAATTTTCACCAAGTTCCAATATCACCGAAACTACCGTGATGTCAACACAATGGGTTTAAGGAAATTTCACTATGGCAAAGGTGCGTAAACACGGAAAATCATGGAAAAGTTACCTCACGAAAACAAGCAATATCTCAGTAACTACTGGGCCTATGGAGCTGAATTTTTTTACGAGACAAAAGCTGAAAGTGACCTCTCTCACGTGTTTATGACTCATTTCTCTATCTTTATTCTTTGATTAGCTATTAAGCCATAAACACTACCAAAAATCGCCAAAAAAATCTGGCCTCCTCGGGTTAATGGCGGCCATCTTGGACGCCATCTTAGTTAAAGTCTAATATGCAACTGCTTTGGACAAAATTACCTTCACTTACCACGTTAGAGCCAAAAAAAATGGATTGGACAGTATTCATGTATTTTTTCTTTCAATTAACTGACCCATAACAGTAGGGCTCAGTCAGATGTGTCGGCCATCTTGAAAAATGGTCGCCATATTGAATTTTTGCGTGGCCAGCGGTATGTGCTTTGAAAGTGAGCTTTGAAGAATACCTGTACCAAATTTCATGCTTGCATCACCATTTGAACGATTGTTTCACTTATCTGCTTCACTACATCCCCTGTTGCCTCATGGGAGAGCTTGTTGTCATCAGTAGGGCGCCGTACTGTGCAACACTTTCGTTTTGCTAAGAGTGTATTTACTTTATTTTGTTCAACCCTGGTGGGGGTGTTTCAGTTTATTATAAGTTGCACAATGATGTCTTATATTTAGTTGATTATTTCTGTGTTGTTAATGAGAGCACAGGGGCCTGATAAAATTGTGTAGTCTGGCGGTGCCTGGGGCTTTCATTTCCCTCCCGACACTGGGCCCGGCGTCTTGCCTTCACTCTTGAGACAGACATTGTACCGACCACACGTGCTGCTCTGTGCGTGTTGGGCTTTCCCATTAGGTCCCCTATTACCGCATATATTCTTTCATTGTATAGTAGCGGGGCAGGTCTGGAATCACATTAACCCATTGAGGACCAGCGACGCACGTTATGCGTCGGCAATGTATGTAACCCTAAACCCCAGCGCAGCATAGGGTGCGTCATGGTTAATTACTCAGGTCCTATCGCATCTAGAGGGCTCAAATTTGTATGGGAACTGTGTAAGTATCCCATGCAACAATGCTAATGATTGAAAACCCTCAAAGTCCAACCATGTGCGCGTGAGTGCGCAAAAACGTGCTTATGCATGTTTTTGCCTACCCATTTCCCCTCCAGTAATTCCGACTTTCGGATGCCCCGTAGGACCCTTTAATGACTTAGGGGATCGTTTTTTTGTGGTTTTTCCTTCATTTCTAACCTATTCCAGGTGTTTTCTGGAAAAACAAAAATTACAACCTGCTGGTCCTGGGGTGCACTTTTATTTTTTAATTAGCTTGTGCTCAGTGGGTTAAGCATTAACATTTTGTCTTAACCTTATTAGTTTGCATAGTAGAGTTTTCCGCATTTTTGTTAGCTAGGATTACTGCAGCCTTTTGGCATTATTAAATATAAGCTTCACACCCTTTTTCCATTTATTTTCCTTTATTCTACTGCATTGTGAATTATTATTATATGTTTATATAGTGTAATATTGAGGTTGATATTTACAGTGGTTGGTGACTGGCTTGTTTGGATCAGCTTTTTAACAGCCAGCACCAACCTACTGAGATATCAACCCTTGTGTATCATGTGCAGGTTTGGCACCTACTCTTGTTAGGCTACTGCACAAGACTCATTCCCATGGTGTTTGCTTCATATTATTCTTGGTTACTGAGCGACTGGGCATGATATGGATTGTTCTGGGAGTCTAGCAGTATTTTGGTTTGACACTTTTGCGCAGTTTAGAATAATCTTAGAAGTACTCTTGACATACTACTAGCACTATCAACCCGAGTTGAT